>CAKAJE020000839.1:0-36551 GCA_916610135.2 Macropis europaea
ATTAATTTAAGAATTCAGCGAAATTCTATCACATTTGTTCAATTTACGTCGCTCCTATTTCACATAGCGTATTGGAATAGGCGGCATCTTAAAGCGCATGGAATGTCGAGTAAAATGCACTACTAACGTTCTATGATAGGGCAATCGGAGAACCGATTAGATCATTTGAAATTATGGTTAATATAAGAATTCTGCGTAATTGAAACACATTTATTCAATTTACGTCGCTCCTATTTCAGATAGCGTTTTGGGCTAAGCAGAATCTTAAAGCGCATGAAATGTCAAGTAAAATGCACTACAAAGCTTCTGGGATAGGGCAATCAGAGATCCGATTAGGTCATCTTATTTTATGATTAATATAAGAATTTAGCGTAATTCTATCACATTTGTTCAATTTACGTCGCCCCTATTTCAGATAGCGTATTGGGCTATGTGGCATCTTGAAGCGCATGAAATGTGGTGTAAAATGCACTACTAAACTTCCAGGATAGGGCAATCAGAGACTCGATTAGGTCATCTCATATTATGATTAATATAAGAATTCAGCGTAATTCTATCACATTTGTTCTATTTACGACGCTCCTATTTCTGACATCGTATTGGGCTAAGCGGCACATTAAAGCGCATGAAATGTCGAGTAAAATGCACTATTAAATTTCTATGATAGGGCAATCAGAGACCCGAATAGATCATATTATATTATGGTTAATATAAGAATTCTGCGTAATTCTATAACATTTGTTCAATTAACGTCGCTCCTATTTGAGATAGCGTATTGGGCTAAGCGTCATCTTAAAGCACATGAAACTTCAAGTAGAATGCACTACTAAGATTCTAGGATCGGGCAATCAGAGACCCGATTAGATCATTTTATATTATGGTTAATATAAGAATTCAGCGAAATTCTATCACATTTGTTCAATTTACGTCGCTCCTATTTCAGATAGCGTATTGGGCTAAGCAGCATCTCAAAGGGCATGAAATGGCGAGTGAAATGCACTATTACACTTCAAGGGTAGGGCGAACAGATACCCGATTAGATCATTTTACATTATGGTTAATACAAGAATTCAGCGAAATTCTATCAGACTTGTTCAATTTACGTCGCTCCCATTTCAGATAGCGTAATGGGCTAAGCGGCATCTCAAAGCGCATGAAATGGCGAGTACAATGCACTATTAGACTTCTAGGGTGGGGCAAACAGAGACCCGATTAGATCATTTTATATTACGGTTAATATAAGAATTCAGCGAAATTCTATCACATGTGTTCAATTTACGTCGCTCCTGTTGGAGATAGCGTATTGGCCTAAGCGGCATCTGAAAGCGCATGAAATGGCGAGTAAAATGCACTCTCAAACTTCTGGGGTAAGGCAAACAGAGACCCGATTAGATCATTTTATATTACGGTTAATATAAGAATTCAGCGTAATTCTATCACATTTGTTCAATTTACGTCGCTCCTATTTCAGATAGCGTATTGGGCTAAGCGGTATCTCAAAGCGAATGAAATGGCGATTAAAATGCACTGTTAATATTCTAGGGTAAGGCAAACAGACACCCGATTAGATCATTTTATATTACGGTTAATATAGGAATTCAGCGTGATTCTATCACATTTGTTCAATTTACGTCGCCCCTATTTCTGATAGCGTATTGGGATAGGCGGCACCTTAAAGCGCATGAAATAACGAGTGTAATGCACGACTAAACTTCTATGATAGGGCAATCAGAGACCCGATTAGATCATTTTATGTTATGGTTAATGTAAGAATTCTACGTAATTCTATCACATTTGTTCAATTTACGTCGCCCCTATTTCAGATAGTGTATTAGGCTAGGTGGCATCTTAAAGCGCATGAAATGTCAAGTAAAATGCACTGCTAAACTTCTAGGATAGGGCAATCAGAGGCCCGATTAGGTCATCTTATATTATGATTAATATATGAATTCAGCGAAATTCTATCACATTTGTTCAATTTACGTCGCTCCTATTTTAGGTAGCGTATTAGGCTAGGTGGCATCTTAAAGCGCATCATATGTCGAGTAAAATGCACTATTAAACTTCTAGGGTACGTCAAACAGAGACCCGATTAGGTCATTTTATATTACGGTTAATATAAGAATTCCGCGAAATTCTATCACATTTGTTCAATTTAGGTCGCTCCTAGTTCAGATAGCGTGTTGGGCTAAGCGGCTTCTTGAAGCGCATGAAATGTCAAGTAAAATGCACTGCTAAACTTCTAGGATAGAGCAATCACAGACCCGATTAGGTCATCTTATATTATGATTAATATATGAATTCAGCGAAATTCTATCACATTTGTTCAATTTACGTCGCTCCTATTTCATATAGCGTATTAGGCTAAGCGGCACCTTAATGCGCATGAAATGACGAGTAAAATGCACTACTAAACTTCTATGATAGGGCAATCAGAGACCCGATTAGATCATTTTATATTATTGTTAATATAAGAATTCAGCTTAATTTTATCACATTTGTCCAATTTACGTCGCCCCTATTTCAGATAGCGTATTGAGCTATGTGGCATCTTAAAGCGCATGAAATGTCGAGTACAATGCACTACTAAACTTCTAGGACAGGGCAATCAGAGACCCGATTAGGTGATCTTATATTATGATTAATAAAAGAATGCAGCGTAATTCTATCACATTTGTTCAATTTACGCCGCTCCTACTTCAGATAGCGTATTGGGTTAGGCAGCATCTTAAAGCGCCTGGAATGGCGAGTAAAATGCACTACTAACCTTCTATGACAGGGCAATCAGAGACCCGATTAGATAATTTTATATTATGGTTAATATAAGAATTCAGCGAAATTCTGTCACATTTGTTCAATTTACGTAGCTCCAATTTCAGATAGCGGATTGGGCTAGACGGCACCTTAAAGCGCATGAAATGACGAGTAAAATGAATTATTAAACATCTAGGGTAGAGCAATCAGAGTCCCGATGAGATCATTTTAACTTATGGTTAATATAAGCATTCTGCGAAATTATATCACATTTGTCCAATTCACGTCGCTCCTATATCAGATATCTTATTGAGCTATGTGGCATCTTAAAGCGCATGAAATGACGAGTAAAATTCACTATTAAACTTCTATGATAGGGCAATCAGAGACCCGGTTAGATCATTTTATATTATTGGTAATATAAGAATTCAGAGTAATTTTATCACATTCGTTCAATTTACGTCGCCCCAATTTCAGATAGCGTACTGGGCTATGTAGCACCTTAAAGCGCATGAAATGTCGAGTGAAATGCAATATTAAACTTCTAGGGTAGGGCAAACAGAGACCCGATTAGATCATTTTATATTATGGTTAATATAAGAATTCTGCGTAATTCTATCACATTTGTTCAATTTACGACGCTCCTATTTCAGATAGCATATTGGGATAGGCGGCACCTTAAAGCGCATGGAATGACCAGTACAATGCACTATTAAGCTTCTATGATAGGACAATCAGAGACCCGATTAGATCATTCTATATTATGGTTAATATAAGAATTCTGCGTAATTCTATCACATTTGTTCAAAGTATGTCGCTCCTATTTTACATAATGTATTGGGCTGGGCGGCACCTTAAAGCGCATGAAATGGCGAGTAAAATGCACTATTAAACTTATATGATAGGGCAATCAGAGACCCGAATATATCATATTATATTATTGTTTATATATGAATTCTGCGTAATTCTATCACGTTTGTTCAATTTACGTAGCTCCAATTTCAGATAGCGTATTGGGCTATGCGGCATCTTAAGGCGCATGAAATGTCGAGCAAAATGCACTACTAAACTTCTCGGATAGGGCAATCAGAGCCCCGATTAGGTCATGTTATATTATGATTAATATAAGAATTCAGAGTAATTCTATCACATTTGTTCAATTTACGTCGCTCCAACTTCAGATAGCGTATCGGGATAGGCGGCACCTTAAGGCGCATGAAATGCCGAGCAAAATGCACTATTAAACTTCTATGATATAGGAACCAGAGACCCGATTAGATCATATTATATTATGGTTAATATAAGAATGCTGCGTAATTCTATCACGTTTGTTCAATTTACGTCGCACCTATTTCTGATAGCGTATTGGTCTACGCGGCATCTTAAAGCGCGTGGAATGACGAGTAAAATGCACTACGAACATTCTATGATGGGGCAATCAGAGACCCGATTAGATGATTTTATAATATGGTTAATATAAGAAGTCTGCGTAATTCTATCACATTTGTTCAATTAACGTCGCTCCTATTTCAGATAGCGTGTTGGGCTAGGCGGCACCTTAGAGCGCATGAAATGACGAGTAAAATGCTCTATTAAACTTCTATGATAGGGCAATCAGAGACTCGAATATATCGTATTATATTATGGTTAATATAAGAATACTACGTAATTCTATCACATTTGTTCAATTTACGTCGCCCCTATTTCAGATAGCGTATTGGGCTCGGTGGCATCTTACAGCGCATGAAACGTCGAGTAAAATGCACTATTAAACTTCTAGGGTAGGGCAAACAGAGAGCCAATTTGATCATTTTATATTTTGGATAATATAAGAATTCAGCGAAATTCTGTCACATTTGTTCAATTTACGTCGCTCCTACTTCAGATAGCGTATTGGGCTAAGCGGCATCTTAAAGCGCATGAAATGTGGAGTAAAATGCACTATTAAACTTCTAGGGTAGGGCAAACAGAGAGCCGATTAGATCATTTTATATTATGGTTAACTTAAGCATTCAGGAAAACTCTATCACATTTGTTCAATTTACGACGCTCCTATTTCAGATAGCGCATTGGGCTAAACGGCACCTTAAAGCGCATGAAATGACGAGTAAAATGCACTACTAAACTTCTTTGATATGGCAATCAGAGACCCGATTCGAACATTTTATATTATGGTTAATATAAGAATTCTGCGTAACTCTATCACATTTATTCAATTAATGCAGCTCCAATTTCAGATAGCGTATTGGGCTAAGCGGCACCTTAAAGCGCATGAAATGACGAGTAAAATACACTACTGAACTTCTCGGATAGGGCAATCAGACACCAGATTAGGTCATCTTATATTATGATTAATATATGGATGCAGGGTAAATCTATCACACTTGTTCAATTTACGTCGCTCCTATTTCAGATAGCGTATTGGGTTAGGCGGCATCTTGAAGCGCGTGGAATGGCGAGTAAAATGCACTTCTAACCTTCTATGGTTGGGCAATCAGAGACCCGATTAGATCATTTTATATTATTGTTAGTATAAGTATGCAACGTAATTTTATCACATTTGTTCAATTTACGACGCCCACATTTCAGATTGCGTATTGGGCTAGGTGGCATCTTAAAGCGCATGAAATGTCGAGTAAAATGCACTATTAAATCTCTAGGGTAGGGCAAACAGAGACCCGATTAGATCATTTTCTATTATGGTTAATTTAAGAATTCAGCGAAATTCTATCACATTCGTTCAATCTACGTCGCTCCTATTTGAGATAGCGTATTGGGATAGGAGGCATCTTAAAGCGCATGAAATGACGAGTAAAATGCACTACTAAACTTCTAGGATACGGCAAACAGAGACCCGATTAGATCATTTTATATTATGGTTAATATAAGAATTCTGTGTAATTCTATCACATTTGTTCAGCTCACGTCGCTCCTACACCAGATATCGTATTGAGATAGGCGGCATCTTAATGCGCATGAAATGGCGAGTAAAATGCACTACTAACCCTCTCAGATACGGCCATCAGAGACCCAATTAGATGATTTTATATTATGGTTAATATAAGAATTCAGCGAAATTCTATCACGTTTATTCAATTTACGTCGCTCCTATTTCAGATAGCGTATTGGCCTATGCGGCATCATAAAGCGCATGAAATGACAAGTAAAATGCACTATTAAGCTCCTATGATGGGGTAATCAGAGACCCGAATAGATCATATTGTACTGTGGTTAATATAACAATTCTGCATAATTCTATCACGTTTGTTCAGTTTACGCAGCTCCAATTTCAGATAGCGTATTGGGCTAGGTGGCATATTAAAGCGCATGAAATGTCGAGTTAAAATGCACTAGTAAACTTCTAGGTTAGGGCAAACAGAGACCCGATTAGATCATTTCATATTATGGTTAACATAAGAATTCAGCAAAATTCTATCACATTTGTTCAATTTACATCGCTCCTATTTCAGATAGCGTACTGGGCTGGCCGGCATCTTAAAGCGCATGGAATGACGAGTGAAATGCACTATTAAACTTCTAGGGTAGGGCAAACAGAGACCAGATTAGATCATGTTATATTATGGTTAATTTAAGAATTCAGCGAAATTCTATCACACTTGTTCAATTTACGTCGCTCCTGTTGGAGATAGCGTATTGGCCTAAGCGGCATCTCAAAGCGCATGAAATGGCGAGTAAAATGCACTATCAAACTTCTGGGGTAAGGCAAACAGAGACCCGATTAGATCATTTTATATTACGGTTAATATAAGAATTCAGCGTAATTCTATCACATTTGTTCAATTTACGTCGCTCCTATTTCAGATAGCGTATTGGGCTAAGCGGTATCTCAAAGCGAATGAAATGGCGATTAAAATGCACTGTTAATATTCTAGGGTAAGGCAAACAGACACCCGATTAGATCATTTTATATTACGGTTAATAGAGGAATTCAGCGTGATTCTATCACATTTGCTCAATTTACGTCGCTCCTATTTCAGATAGCGTATTGGGCTAAGCGGTATCTCAAAGCGCATGAAATGGCGAGTAAAATGCACTGTTAATATTCTAGGGTAAGGCAAACAGAGACCTGATTAGATCATTTTATATTACGGTTAATATAGGAATTCAGCGTGATTCTATCACATTTGCTCAATTTACGTCGCTCCTATTTCAGATAGCGTATTGGGCCAAAAAGCATCTCAAAGCGCATGAAATGGCGAGTAAAATGCACTGTCAAACTTCCAGGGTAATGCAAACAGAGACCCGATTAGATCATTTTATATTTTGGTTAATTTAAGAATTCAGAGAAATTCTATCACATTTGTTCAATTTACGTCGCTCCTATTTCAGATAGCGTATTGGGCTAAGCGGCATCTTAAAGCGCGTGGAATGGCGAGTAAAATGCACTATTAAACATCGACGATAGGGCAATTAGAGACCCGATTAGATCATATTATATCTTGGTTAATATAAGAATTCAGCGAAATTCTATCACATTTGTTCAATTTACGTCGCTCCTATTTCAGATAGCGTACTGGGCTAGGCGGCATCTTAAAGCGCGTAGAATGGACAGTAAAATGCACTATTAAACTTCTATGATAGGGCAATCAGAGACCCGATTAGATCATTTTATATTTTGGTTAATATAAGAATTCAGCGAAATTCTATCACATTTGTTCCACTTACGTCGCTCCTATTTCAGATAGCTTATTGGGCTAAGCGGCATCTCAAAGCGCATGAAATGACGAGTGAAATGCACTATTAAACTTCTAGGGTAGGGCGAACAGAGACCAGATTAGATCATTTTATATTATGGTTAATTTAAGAATTCAGCGTAATTCTATCAGATTTGTTCAATTTACGTCGCTCCTGTTTCAGATAGCCGATTGGCTTAAGCAGCATCGCAAAGCGCATGAAATGGCGAGTAAAATGCACTATTAAACGTCTAGGGTAAGGCAAACAGAGACCCGACTAGATCGTTTTATATTAATGTTAATATAAGAATTCTGCGTAATTCTGTCACATTTGTTCAACTTGCGTCGCTACTATTTCAGATAGCGTACTGAGCTAGGCATCTTAAAGCGCGTGGAATGGCGAGTAAAATGCACTATTAAACTTCTGTGATAGGGCGAACAGAGACCCGATTATATCATTTTACATTATGGTTAATAAAAGAATTCAGGGAAATCCTATCACATTTGTTCAATTTATGTCGCTCCTATTTCAGATAGCGTATTGAGCTAAGCGGCACCCCAACGAGCATGAAATGGCGAGTAAAATGCACTATTAAACTTCTAGGGTACGGTAAACAGAGACCCGATTAGATCATTTTATATTATGGTTAATTTAAGAATTCAGCAAAATTCTTTCGCATTTGTTCAATTTACGTCGCTCCTGTTTCAGATAGCGTACTGAGCTAGGCGGCATCTTAAAGCGCGTGGAATTGCGAGTAAAATGCACTATTAAACTTCTAGGGTACGGTAAACAGAGACCCGATTAGATCATTTTATATTATGGTTAATTTAAGAATTCAGCAAAATTCTTTCGCATTTGTTCAATTTACGTCGCTCCTGTTTCAGATAGCGTACTGGGCTAGCCGGCATCTTAAATCGCGTGGAATGGCGAGTATAACGCACTATTAACCTTCTATGATAGGGCAATCAGAGACCAGATTAGATCATTTTATATTTTGGTTAATTTAAATGTTCAGCGAAATTCTATCACATTTATTCAATTTACGTCGCTCCTATTTCACATAGCGAATTGGGCTAAGCGGCATCTCAAAGCGCGTGAAATGGCGAGTAAAATGCACTATTAAACTTCTAGGGTAGGGTAAACAGAGGCCCGATTAGATCATTTTATATTATGGTTAATTTAAGAATTCAGCGAAATTCTATCACATTTGTTCAATTTACGTCGCTCCTATTTCAGATAGCGTATTGGGCGAAGCGGCGTCTCAAAGCGCATCAAATGGCGAGTAAAATGCACTATTAAACTTCTAGGGTACGGTAAACAGAGACCCGATTAGATCATTCTATATTATGGTTAATTTAAGAATTCAGCAAAATTCTTTCGCATTTGTTCAATTTACGTCGCTCCTGTTTCAGATAGCGTACTGGGCTAGACGGCATCTTAAAGCGCCTGGAATGACGAGGGAAATGCACTATTAAACTTCTAGGGTAGGGCAAACAGAGACCAGATTAGATCATTTTATATTATGGTTGATTTAAGAATTCAGCGAAATTCTATCACATTTGTTCAATTTACGTCGCTCCAATTTCAGATAGCGTATTGGGCTAAGCGGCACCTCAAAGCGCATGAAATGGCGAGTAAAATGCACTATTAAACTTCTAGGGTACGGTAAACAGAGACCCGATTACATCATTTCATATTATGGTTAATTTAAGAATCCAGCGAAATTCTATCACATTTGTGCAATTTACGTCGCTCCTATTTCAGATAGCCTACTGGGCTAGGCGGCATCTTAAAGCGCGTGGAATGGCGAGTATAACGCACTATTAACCTTCTATGATAGGGCAATCAGAGACCAGATTAGATCATTTTATATTTTGGTTAATATAAGTGTTCAGCGAAATTCTATCACATTTATTCAATTTACGTCGCTCCTATTTCAGATAGCGAATTGGGCTAAGCGGCACCTCAAAGCGCATGAAATGACCAGTGATATGCACTATTAAACTTCTAGGGTATTGCGAATAGAGACCCGATTAGATCATTTTACATTAAGGTTAATATAAGAATTCAGCGAAATCCTATCACATTTGCTAAATTTACGTCGCTCCTATTTCAGATAGCGTATTGGGCTAGGCGGCATCTCAAAGCGCATGAAATGGCGAGTAAAATGCACTATTAAACTTCTAGGGTAGGGTAATCAGAGACCCGATTAGATCATTTTATATTACGGTTAATTTAAGAATTCAGCGAAATTCTATCACATTTGTTCAATTTACGTCGCTCCTATTTCAGATAGCGTACTGGGCTAGGCGGCATCTTAAAGCGCGTGGAATGGCGAGTATAACGCACTATTAACCTTCTATGATAGGGCAATCAGAGACCAGATTAGATCATTTTATATTTTGGTTAATATAAGTGTTCAGCGAAATTCTATCACATTTGTTCAATTTACGTCGCTCCTATTTCAGATAGCGTATTGGCCTAAGCGGCATCTCAAAGCGCATGAAATGGCGAATAAAATGCACTATTAAACTTCTAGGGTAAGGCAAACGGAGACCCGATTCGATCATTTTATATTATGGTTAATTTAAGAATTCAGCAAAAGTCTATCACATTTGTTCAATTTACGTCGCTTCTATTTCAGATAGCGTATTGGGCGAGGCGGAATCTTAAAGCGCATGAAATGTCGAGTAAAATGCACTACTAAACTTTTCGGATAGGGCAATCAGAGACCCGATTATGTCATCTTATATTATGATTAATATAAAAATGCAGCGTAATTCTATCACATTTGTTCAATTTACGTCGCTCCTATTTCAGATAGCGTATTGGGCTTCGCGGCACCTTAAAGCGCATGAAATGACGAGTAAAATGCACTATTAAACTTCTATGGTAAGGCAATCAGCGACCAGACTAGATCATTTTATATTATGGTTAAGATAAGAATTCTGCGTAATTCTATCACGTTTGTCCAATTTACGTCGCTCCTATTTCAGATAGCGTAGTGGGCTAAGCGGCATCTTAAAGCGCATGAAATGACGAGTAAAATGCACTACTATACTTCTCGGATAGGGCAATCTGAGACCCGATTAGGTCATTTTATATTATGATTAATATAAGAATTCAGCGTAATTCTATCACATTTGTTCAAATTACGTCGCTCCTATTTCAGATAGTATATTGGGCTAGGCGGCATCTTAAAGCGCGTGGAATGACGAGTAAAATGCACTCCCAGCCATCTATGATAGGGCAATCAGAGACCCGATTAGATCATTTTATATTATGGTTAATATAAGAATTCAGCGAAATTCTTTCATATTTGTCAATTTACGTCGCTCCTATTTCAGATAGTGTATTGGGCTAAGCGGCATCTTACAGCGCATTAAATGACGTGTAAAATGCACTATTAAACTTCTATGATAGGGCAATCAGAGACCCGATTAGATCATTTTATATTTTGGTTAATTTAAATGTTCAGCGAAATTCTATCACATTTATTCAATTTACGTCGCTCCTATTTCACATAGCGAATTGGGCTAAGCGGCATCTCAAAGCGCGTGAAATGGCGAGTAAAATGCACTATTAAACTTCTAGGGTAGGGTAAACAGAGACCCGATTAGATCATTTTATATTATGGTTAATTTAAGAATTCAGCGAAATTCTATCACATTTGTTCAATTTACGTCGCTCCTATTTCAGATAGCGTATTGGGCTAAGCGGCGTCTCAAAGCGCATCAAATGGCGAGTAAAATGCACTATTAAACTTCTAGGGTACGGTAAACAGAGACCCGATTAGATCATTCTATATTATGGTTAATTTAAGAATTCAGCAAAATTCTTTCGCATTTGTTCAATTTACGTCGCTCCTGTTTCAGATAGCGTACTGGGCTAGCCGGCATCTTAAAGCGCCTGGAATGACGAGGGAAATGCACTATTAAACTTCTAGGGTAGGGCAAACAGAGACCAGATTAGATCATTTTATATTATGGTTGATTTAAGAATTCAGCGAAATTCTATCACATTTGTTCAATTTACGTCGCTCCTATTTCAGATAGCGTATTGGGCTAAGCGGCACCTCAAAGCGCATGAAATGGCGAGTAAAATGCACTATTAAACTTCTAGGGTACGGTAAACAGAGACCCGATTACATCATTTTATATTATGGTTAATTTAAGAATTCAGCGAAATTCTATCACATTTGTGCAATTTACGTCGCTCCTATTTCAGATAGCCTACTGGGCTAGGCGGCATCTTAAAGCGCGTGGAATGGCGAGTATAACGCACTATTAACCTTCTATGATAGGGCAATCAGAGACCAGATTAGATCATTTTATATTTTGGTTAATATAAGTGTTCAGCGAAATTCTATCACATTTATTCAATTTACGTCGCTCCTATTTCAGATAGCGAATTGGGCTAAGCGGCACCTCAAAGCGCATGAAATGACCAGTGATATGCACTATTAAACTTCTAGGGTATTGCGAATAGAGACCCGATTAGATCATTTTACATTAAGGTTAATATAAGAATTCAGCGAAATCCTATCACATTTGCTAAATTTACGTCGCTCCTATTTCAGATAGCGTATTGGGCTAGGCGGCATCTCAAAGCGCATGAAATGGCGAGTAAAATGCACTATTAAACTTCTAGGGTAGGGTAATCAGAGACCCGATTAGATCATTTTATATTATGGTTAATTTAAGAATTCAGCGAAATTCTATCACATTTGTTCAATTTACGTCGCTCCTATTTCAGATAGCGTACTGGGCTAGGCGGCATCTTAAAGCGCGTGGAATGGCGAGTATAACGCACTATTAACCTTCTATGATAGGGCAATCAGAGACCAGATTAGATCATTTTATATTTTGGTTAATATAAGTGTTCAGCGAAATTCTATCACATTTGTGCAATTTATGTCGCTCCTATTTCAGATAGCGTATTGGCCTAAGCGGCATCTCAAAGCGCATGAAATGGCGAATAAAATGCACTATTAAACTTCTAGGGTAAGGCAAACGGAGACCCGATTAGATCATTTTATATTATGGTTAATTTAAGAATTCAGCAAAAGTCTATCACATTTGTTCAATTTACGTCGCTTCTATTTCAGATAGCGTATTGGGCGAGGCGGAATCTTAAAGCGCATGAAATGTCGAGTAAAATGCACTACTAAACTTTTCGGATAGGGCAATCAGAGACCCGATTATGTCATCTTATATTATGATTAATATAAAAATGCAGCGTAATTCTATCACATTAGTTCAATTTACGTCGCTCCTATTTCAGATAGCGTATTGGGCTTCGCGGCACCTTAAAGCGCATGAAATGACGAGTAAAATGCACTATTAAACTTCTATGGTAAGGCAATCAGCGACCAGACTAGATCATTTTATATTATGGTTAAGATAAGAATTCTGCGTAATTCTATCACGTTTGTCCAATTTACGTCGCTCCTATTTCAGATAGCGTAGTGGGCTAAGCGGCATCTTAAAGCGCATGAAATGACGAGTAAAATGCACTACTATACTTCTCGGATAGGGCAATCTGAGACCCGATTAGGTCATTTTATATTATGATTAATATAAGAATTCAGCGTAATTCTATCACATTTGTTCAAATTACGTCGCTCCTATTTCAGATAGTATATTGGGCTAGGCGGCATCTTAAAGCGCGTGGAATGACGAGTAAAATGCACTCCCAGCCATCTATGATAGGGCAATCAGAGACCCGATTAGATCATTTTATATTATGGTTAATATAAGAATTCAGCGAAATTCTTTCATATTTGTCAATTTACGTCGCTCCTATTTCAGATAGTGTATTGGGCTAAGCGGCATCTTACAGCGCATTAAATGACGTGTAAAATGCACTATTAAACTTCTATGATAGGGCAATCAGAGACCCGATTAGATCATTTTATATTTTGGTTAATTTAAATGTTCAGCGAAATTCTATCACATTTATTCAATTTACGTCGCTCCTATTTCACATAGCGAATTGGGCTAAGCGGCATCTCAAAGCGCGTGAAATGGCGAGTAAAAGGCACTATTAAACTTCTAGGGTAGGGTAAACAGAGACCCGATTAGATCATTTTATATTATGGTTAATTTAAGAATTCAGCGAAATTCTATCACATTTGTTCAATTTACGTCGCTCCTATTTCAGATAGCGTATTGGGCTAAGCGGCGTCTCAAAGCGCATCAAATGGCGAGTAAAATGCACTATTAAACTTCTAGGGTACGGTAAACAGAGACCCGATTAGATCATTCTATATTATGGTTAATTTAAGAATTCAGCAAAATTCTTTCGCATTTGTTCAATTTACGTCGCTCCTGTTTCAGATAGCGTACTGGGCTAGACGTAATCTTAAAGCGCCTGGAATGACGAGGGAAATGCACTATTAAACTTCTAGGGTAGGGCAAACAGAGACCAGATTAGATCATTTTATATTATGGTTGATTTAAGAATTCAGCGAAATTCTATCACATTTGTTCAATTTACGTCGCTCCTATTTCAGATAGCGTATTGGGCTAAGCGGCACCTCAAAGCGCATGAAATGGCGAGTAAAATGCACTATTAAACTTCTAGGGTACGGTAAACAGAGACCCGATTACATCATTTTATATTATGGTTAATTTAAGAATTCAGCGAAATTCTATCACATTTGTGCAATTTACGTCGCTCCTATTTCAGATAGCCTACTGGGCTAGGCGGCATCTTAAAGCGCGTGGAATGGCGAGTATAACGCACTATTAACCTTCTATGATAGGGCAATCAGAGACCAGATTAGATCATTTTATATTTTGGTTAATATAAGTGTTCAGCGAAATTCTATCACATTTATTCAATTTACGTCGCTCCTATTTCAAATAGCGAATTGGGCTAAGCGGCACCTCAAAGCGCATGAAATGACCAGTGATATGCACTATTAAACTTCTAGGGTATTGCGAATAGAGACCCGATTAGATCATTTTACATTAAGGTTAATATAAGAATTCAGCGAAATCCTATCACATTTGCTAAATTTACGTCGCTCCTATTTCAGATAGCGTATTGGGCTAGGCGGCATCTCAAAGCGCATGAAATGGCGAGTAAAATGCACTATTAAACTTCTAGGGTAGGGTAATCAGAGACCCGATTAGATCATTTTATATTACGGTTAATTTAAGAATTCAGCGAAATTCTATCACATTTGTTCAATTTACATCGCTCCTATTTCAGATAGCGTACTGGGCTAGGCGGCATCTTAAAGCGCGTGGAATGGCGAGTATAACGCATTATTAACCTTCTATGATAGGGCAATCAGAGACCAGATTAGATCATTTTATATTTTGGTTAATATAAGTGTTCAGCGAAATTCTATCACATTTGTGCAATTTATGTCGCTCCTATTTCAGATAGCGTATTGGCCTAAGCGGCATCTCAAAGCGCATGAAATGGCGAATAAAATGCACTATTAAACTTCTAGGGTAAGGCAAACGGAGACCCGATTAGATCATTTTATATTATGGTTAATTTAAGAATTCAGCAAAAGTCTATCACATTTGTTCAATTTACGTCGCTTCTATTTCAGATAGCGTATTGGGCGAGGCGGAATCTTAAAGCGCATGAAATGTCGAGTAAAATGCACTACTAAACTTTTCGGATAGGGCAATCAGAGACCCGATTATGTCATCTTATATTATGATTAATATAAAAATGCAGCGTAATTCTATCACATTAGTTCAATTTACGTCGCTCCTATTTCAGATAGCGTATTGGGCTTCGCGGCACCTTAAAGCGCATGAAATGACGAGTAAAATGCAATATTAAACTTCTATGGTAAGGCAATCATCGACCAGACTAGATCATTTTATATTATGGTTAAGATAAGAATTCTGCGTAATTCTATCACGTTTGTCCAATTTACGTCGCTCCTATTTCAGATAGCGTAGTGGGCTAAGCGGCATCTTAAAGCGCATGAAATGACGAGTAAAATGTACTACTATACTTCTCGGATAGGGCAATCTGAGACCCGATTAGGTCACTTTATATTATGATTAATATAAGAATTCAGCGTAATTCTATCACATTTGTTCAAATTACGTCGCTCCTATTTCAGATAGTATATTGGGCTAGGCGGCATCTTAAAGCGCGTGGAATGACGAGTAAAATGCACTCCCAGCCATCTATGATAGGGCAATCAGAGACCCGATTAGATCATTTTATATTATGGTTAATATAAGAATTCAGCGAAATTCTTTCATATTTGTCAATTTACGTCGCTCCTATTTCAGATAGTGTATTGGGCTAAGCGGCATCTTACAGCGCATTAAATGACGTGTAAAATGCACTATTAAACTTCTATGATAGGGCAATCAGAGACCCGATTAGATCATTTTATATTATGGTTAATATAAGAATTCTGCGTAATTCTATCACATTTGTTCAATTTACATCGCTCCTATTTCAGATAGCGTATTGGGCTAGGAGGCACCTTAAAGCGCATGAAAGGACGAGTAAAATGCATTATTAAACTTCTACGATGGGGCAATCAGAGACCTGATTAGATCCCTTTAAATCATGGTTAATATAAGAATTCAGCTTAATTCTATCACATTTGTTCAATTTACGTCGCTGCTATTTCAGATAGCGTATTGGGCTAAGCGGCACCTTAAGGCGCATGAAATGGCGAGTAAAATGCACTATTAAACTTCTATGATAGCGCAATCAGAGATCCGATTAGATAATTTTAAATTATGGTTTATATAAGAATTCTGAGTAATTCCATCACATTTGTTCAATTTACGTCGCTCCTATTTCAGATAGCGTATTGGGCGAGGCGGCATCTTAAAGCGCATGAAATGTCGAGTAAAATGCACTATTAAACTTCTATGATGGGGCAATCAGAGACTCGAATAGATCGTATTATATTATGGTTAATATAAGAATACTACGTAATTCTATCACATTTGTTCAATTTACGTCGCCCCTATTTCAGATAGCGTATTGGGCTCGGTGGCATCTTAAAGCGCATGAAACGTCGAGTAAAATGCACTATTAAACTTCTAGGGTAGGGCAAACAGAGAGCCAATTAGATCATTTTATATTTTGGATAATATAAGAATTCATCGAAATTCTGTCACATTTGTTCAATTTACGTCGCTCCTACTTCAGATAGCGTATTGGGCTAAACGGCACCTTAAAGCGCATGAAATGACGAGTAAAATGCACTACTAAACTTCTTTGATATGGCAATCAGAGACCCGATTCGAACATTTTATATTATGGTTAATATAAGAATTCTGCGTAACTCTATCACATTTATTCAATTAATGCAGCTCCAATTTCAGATAGCGTATTGGGCTAAGCGGCACCTTAAAGCGCATGAAATGACGAGTAAAATACACTACTGAACTTCTCGGATAGGGCAATCAGACACCAGATTAGGTCATCTTATATTATGATTAATATATGGATGCAGGGTAAATCTATCACACTTGTTCAATTTACGTCGCTCCTATTTCAGATAGCGTATTGGGTTAGGCGGCATGTTGAAGCGCGTGGAATGGCGTGTAAAATGCACTTCTAACCTTCTATGGTTGGGCAATCAGAGACCCGATTAGATCATTTTATATTATTGTTAGTATAAGTATGCAACGTAATTTTATCACATTTGTTCAATTTACGACGCCCCCATTTCAGATTGCGTATTGGGCTAGGTGGCATCTTAAAGCGCATGAAATGTCGAGTAAAATGCACTATTAAATCTCTAGGGTAGGGCAAACAGAGACCCGATTAGATCATTTTCTATTATGGTTAATTTAAGAATTCAGCGAAATTCTATCACATTCGTTCAATCTACGTCGCTCCTATTTGAGATAGCGTATTGGGATAGGAGGCATCTTAAAGCGCATGAAATGACGAGTAAAATGCACTACTAAACTTCTAGGATACGGCAAACAGAGACCCGATTAGATCATTTTATATTATGGTTAATATAAGACTTCTGTGTAATTCTATCACATTTGTTCAGCTCACGTCGCTCCTACACCAGATATCGTATTGAGATAGGCGGCATCTTAATGCGCATGAAATGGCGAGTAAAATGCACTACTAACCCTCTCAGATACGGCCATCAGAGACCCAATTAGATGATTTTATATTATGGTTAATATAAGAATTCAGCGAAATTCTATCACGTTTATTCAATTTACGTCGCTCCTATTTCAGATAGCGTATTGGCCTATGCGGCATCATAAAGCGCATGAAATGACAAGTAAAATGCACTATTAAGCTCCTATGATGGGGTAATCAGAGACCCGAATAGATCATATTATACTGTGGTTAATATAACAATTCTGCATAATTCTATCACGTTTGTTCAGTATACGCAGCTCCAATTTCAGATAGCGTATTGGGCTAGGTGGCATATTAAAGCGCATGAAATGTCGAGTTGAAATGCACTAGTAAACTTCTAGGGTATGGCAAACAGAGACCCGATTAGATCATTTCATATTATGGTTAACTTAAGAATTCAGCAAAATTCTATCACATTCGTTCAATTTACATCGCTCCTATTTCAGGTAGCGTATTGGGCCAGGCGGCACCATAAAGTGCATGAAATGGCGAGTAAAATGCACTATTAAACTTCTATGATAGGGCAATCAGAGACCCGATTAGATCATTTTATATTTTGGTTAATATATGAATTCAGCGAAATTCTATCACATTTGTTCAATTTACGTCGCTCCTATTTCAGATAGCGTACTGGGTTAGGCGGCATCTTAAAGCGCGTGGAATGGCGAGTAAAATGCACTATTAAACATCGACGATAGGGCAATTAGAGACCCGATTAGATCATATTATATCTTGGTTAATATAAGAATTCAGCGAAATTCTATCACATTTGTTCCACTTACGTCGCTCCTATTTCAGATAGCTTATTGGGCTAAGCGGCATCTCAAAGCGCATGAAATGACGAGTGAAATGCACTATTAAACTTCTAGGGTAGGGCGAACAGAGACCAGATTAGATCATTTTATATTATGGTTAATTTAAGAATGCAGCGTAATTCTATCAGATTTGTTCAATTTACGTCGCTCCTATTTCAGATAGCGGATTGGCTTAAGCAGCATCGCAAAGCGCATGAAATGGCGAGTAAAATGCACTATTAAACGTCCAGGGTAAGGCAAACAGAGACCCGATTAGATCGTTTTATATTAATGTTAATATAAGAATTCTGCGTAATTCTGTCACATTTGTTCAACTTGCGTCGCTACTATTTCAGATAGCGTACTGAGCTAGGCGGCATCTTAAAGCGCGTGGAATGGCGAGTAAAATGCACTATTAAACTTCTGTGCTTGGGCAATCAGAGACCCGATTAGATCATTTTATATTTTGGTTAATATAAGAGTTCAGCGAAATTCTATCACATTTATTCAATTTACGTCGCTCCTATTTCAGATAGCGAATTGGGCTAAGCGGCATCTCAGAGCGCATGAATTGACGAGTGAAATGCACTATTAAACTTCTAGGGTATTGCGAATAGAGACCCGATTAGATCATTTTACATTAAGGTTAATATAAGAATTCAGCGAAATCCTATCACATTTGTTCAATTTACGTCGCTGATATTTCAGATGCCGTATTGGGCTAAGCGGCATCTCAAAGCGCAAGAAATGGCGAGTAAAATGCACTATTAAACTTCTAGGGTAGGGCAAACAGAGACCCGATTAGATCATTTTATATTACGGTTAATTTAAGAATTCAGCGAAATTCTATCACATTTGTTCAATTTACATCGCTCCTATTTCAGATAGCGTACTGGGCTAGGCGGCATCTTAAAGCGCGTGGAATGGCGAGTATAACGCACTATTAACCTTCTATGATAGGGCAATCAGAGACCAGATTAGATCATTTTATATTTTGGTTAATATAAGTGTTCAGCGAAATTCTATCACATTTGTGCAATTTATGTCGCTCCTATTTCAGATAGCGTATTGGCCTAAGCGGCATCTCAAAGCGCATGAAATGGCGAATAAAATGCACTATTAAACTTCTAGGGTAAGGCAAACGGAGACCCGATTAGATCATTTTATATTATGGTTAATTTAAGAATTCAGCGAAATTCTATCACGTTTATTCAATTTACGTCGCTCCTATTTCAGATAGCGTATTGGCCTATGCGGCATCATAAAGCGCATGAAATGACAAGTAAAATGCACTATTAAGCTCCTATGATGGGGTAATCAGAGACCCGAATAGATCATATTATACTGTGGTTAATATAACAATTCTGCATAATTCTATCACGTTTGTTCAGTATACGCAGCTCCAATTTCAGATAGCGTATTGGGCTAGGTGGCATATTAAAGCGCATGAAATGTCGAGTTGAAATGCACTAGTAAACTTCTAGGGTATGGCAAACAGAGACCCGATTAGATCATTTCATATTATGGTTAACTTAAGAATTCAGCAAAATTCTATCACATTCGTTCAATTTACATCGCTCCTATTTCAGGTAGCGTACTGGGCCAGGCGGCACCATAAAGTGCATGAAATGGCGAGTAAAATGCACTATTAAACTTCTATGATAGGGCAATCAGAGACCCGATTAGATCATTTTATATTTTGGTTAATATATGAATTCAGCGAAATTCTATCACATTTGTTCAATTTACGTCGCTCCTATTTCAGATAGCGTACTGGGCTAGGCGGCATCTTAAAGCGCGTGGAATGGCGAGTAAAATGCACTATTAAACATCGACGATAGGGCAATTAGAGACCCGATTAGATCATATTATATCTTGGTTAATATAAGAATTCAGCGAAATTCTATCACATTTGTTCCACTTACGTCGCTCCTATTTCAGATAGCTTATTGGGCTAAGCGGCATCTCAAAGCGCATGAAATGACGAGTGAAATGCACTATTAAACTTCTAGGGTAGGGCGAACAGAGACCAGATTAGATCATTTTATATTATGGTTAATTTAAGAATGCAGCGTAATTCTATCAGATTTGTTCAATTTACGTCGCTCCTATTTCAGATAGCGGATTGGCTTAAGCAGCATCGCAAAGCGCATGAAATGGCGAGTAAAATGCACTATTAAACGTCTAGGGTAAGGCAAACAGAGACCCGATTAGATCGTTTTATATTAATGTTAATATAAGAATTCTGCGTAATTCTGTCACATTTGTTCAACTTGCGTCGCTACTATTTCAGATAGCGTACTGAGCTAGGCGGCATCTTAAAGCGCGTGGAATGGCGAGTAAAATGCACTATTAAACTTCTGTGATAGGGCAATCAGAGACCCGATTAGATCATTTTATATTTTGGTTAATATAAGAGTTCAGCGAAATTCTATCACATTTATTCAATTTACGTCGCTCCTATTTCAGATAGCGAATTGGGCTAAGCGGCATCTCAGAGCGCATGAATTGACGAGTGAAATGCACTATTAAACTTCTAGGGTATTGCGAATAGAGACCCGATTAGATCATTTTACATTAAGGTTAATATAAGAATTCAGCGAAATCCTATCACATTTGTTCAATTTACGTCGCTGATATTTCAGATGCCGTATTGGGCTAAGCGGCATCTCAAAGCGCAAGAAATGGCGAGTAAAATGCACTATTAAACTTCTAGGGTAGGGCAAACAGAGATCCGATTAGATCATTTTATATTATGGTTAATTTACGAATTCAGCGAAATTCTATCACATTTGTTCAATTTACATCGCTCCTACTTCAGACAGCGTATTTGGCTAAGCGGCATCTCCAAGCGCATGAAATGGCGAGTAAAATGCACTAGTAAACTTCTAGGATAAAGCAAACAGAGACAAGATTAGATCATTTCATATTACGGTTAATATAAGAATTCAGCGTAACTCTATCACATTTGTTCAACTTGGGTCGCTCCTATTTCAGATAGCGTACTGGGCTAGGCGGTATCTCAAAGCGCATGAAATGGCGAGTAAAATACACTATTAAACATCTAGGGTAGGGCAAACAGAGACCCGATTAGATCATTTTATATTACGGTTAATATAAGAATTCAGCGTAATTCTATCACATTTGTTCAACTTACATCGCTCCTGTTGCAGACAACGTATTGGGCTAAGCGGCATCTCAAAGCGCATGAAATGACGAATGAAATGCACTATTAAACTTCTATGATAGGGCTATCAGAGACCCGATTAGATCATTTTATATTTTGGTTAATATAAGAATTCAGCGAAATTCTATCACATTTGTTCAATTTACGTCGCTCCTATTTCAGATAGCGTATTGGGCTAAGCGGCATCTCAAAGCGCATGAAATGACGAGTGAAATGCACTGATAAACTTCTAGGGTAGGGCGAACAGAGACCCGATTAGATCATTTTACATTAAGGTTAATATAAGAATTCAGGGAAATTCTATCACATTTGTTCAATTTACGTCGCTACTATTTCAGATAGCGTACTGAGCTAGGCGGCATCTTAAAGCGCGTGGAATGGCGAGTAAAATGCACTATTAAACTTCTGTGCTAGGGCAATCAGAGACCCGATTAGATCATTTTATATTTTGGTTAATTTAAGAGTTCAGCGAAATTCTATCACATTTATTCAATTTACGTCGCTCCTATTTCAGATAGCGAATTGGGCTAAGCGGCATCTCAAAGCGCGTGAAATGGCGAGTAAAATGCACTATTAAACTTCTAGGGTAGGGTAAACAGAGACCCGATTAGATCATTTTATATTATGGTTAATTTAAGAATTCAGCGAAATTCTATCACATTTGTTCAATTTACGTCGCTCCTATTTCAGATAGCGTATTGGGCAAAGCGGCGTCTCAAAGCGCATCAAATGGCGAGTAAAATGCACTATTAAACTTCTAGGGTACGGTAAACAGAGACCCGATTATATCATTCTATATTATGGTTAATTTAAGAATTCAGCAAAATTCTTTCGCATTTGTTCAATTTACGTTGCTCCTGTTTCAGATAGCGTACTGGGCTAGACGGCATCTGGAAGCGCCTGGAATGACGAGGGAAATGCACTATTAAACTTCTAGGGTAGGGCAAACAGAGACCAGATTAGATCATTTTATATTATGGTTGATTTAAGAATTCAGCGAAATTCTATCACATTTGTTCAATTTACGTCGCTCCAAATTCAGATAGCGTATTGGGCTAAGCGGCACCTCAAAGCGCATGAAATGACGAGTAAAATGCACTATTAAACTTCTAGGGTACGGTAAACAGAGACCCGATTACATCATTTTATATTATGGTTAATTTAAGAATCCAGCGAAATTCTATCACATTTGTGCAATTTACGTCGCTCCTATTTCAGATAGCCTACTGGGCTAGGCGGCATCTTAAAGCGCGTGGAATGGCGCGTATAACGCACTATTAACCTTCTATGATAGGGCAATCAGAGACCAGATTAGATCATTTTATATTTTGGTTAATATAAGTGTTCAGCGAAATTCTATCACATTTATTCAATTTACGTCGCTCCTATTTCAGATAGCGAATTGGGCTAAGCGGCACCTCAAAGCGCATGAAATGACCAGTGATATGCACTATTAAACTTCTAGGGTATTGCGAATAGAGACCCGATTAGATCATTTTATATTAAGGTTAAAATAAGAATTCAGCGAAATCCTATCACATTTGCTAAATTTACGTCGCTCCTATTTCAGATAGCGTATTGGGCTAGGCGGCATCTCAAAGCGCATGAAATGGCGAGTAAAATGCACTATTAAACTTCTAGGGTAGGGTAATCAGAGACCCGATTAGATCATTTTATATTATGGTTAATTTAAGAATTCAGCGAAATTCTATCACATTTGTTCAATTTACATCGCTCCTATTTCAGATAGCGTATTGGGCTAAGCGGCATCTCAAAGCGCATCAAATGGCGAGTAAAATGCACTATTAAACTTCTAGGGTAGGGCAAACAGAGACCCGATTAGATCATTTTATATGATGGTTAATTTAAGAATTCAGCAAAATTCTATCACATTTGTTCAATTTACGTCGCTCCTATTTCAGATAGCGAATTGGACTAAGCGGCATCTCAAAGCGCATGAAATGTCGAGTGAAATGCACTATTGAACTTCTAGGGTAGGACGAACAGAGACCCAATTAGATCATTTTATATTACGGTTAATATAAGAATTCAGCGTAATTCTATCACATTTGTTCAATTTACGTCGCTCCTATATCAGATAGCGTACTGGGCTAGGCGGCATCTTAAAGCGCGTGGAATTGCTAGTAAAATGCACCATTAAACTTCTATGATAGGGCAATCAGAGACCCGATTAGATCATTTTATATTTTGCTTAATATAAGATTTCCGGGAGATCCTATCACATTTGTTCCATTTACGTCGCTCCTATCTCAGATAGCGTATTGGGCTAAGCGGCATCTCAAAGCGCATGAAATGGCGAATAAAATGCACTATTAAACTTCTAGGGTAGGGTAAACAGAGACCCGATTAGATCATTTTATATTATGGTTAATTTAAGAATTCAGCGAAATTCTATCACATTTATTCAATTTACGTCGCTCCTATTTCAGATAGCGTACTGGGCTAGGCGGCATCTTAAAGCGCGTGGAATGGCGAGTAAAATGCACTATTCAACTTCTATGTTAGGGCAATCAGAGACCCGATTACAACATTTTATATTACGGTTAATATAAGAATTCAGCGTAATTCTATCACATTTGTTAAATTTACGTCGCTTCTATTTCAGATAGCGTACTGGGCTAGGCGGCATCTTAAAGCGCTTGGAATGGCGAGTAAAATGCACTATTCAACTTCTATGATAGGGCAATCAGAGACCCGATTAGATCATTTTATATTACGGTTAATACAAGAATTCAGCGTAATTCTATCACATTTGTTAAATTTACGTCGCTCCTATTTCAGATAGCGTACTGAGCTAGGCGGCGTCTTAAAGCGCGTGGAATTGCGTGTAAAATGCACTATTAAACTTCTAGGGTACGGTAAACAGAGACCCGATTAGATCATTTTATATTATGGTTAATTTAAGAACTCAGCAAAATTCTTTCGCATTTGTTCAATTTACGTCGCTCCTGTTTCAGATAGCGTACTGGGCTAGCCGGCATCTTAAAGCGCGTGGAATGACGAGTGAAATGCACTATTAAACTTCTAGGGTAGGGCAAACAGAGACCAGATTAGATCATGTTATATTATGGTTAATTTAAGAATTCAGCGAAATTCTATCACACTTGTTCAATTTACGTCGCTCCTATTTCAGATAGCGTATTGGGCTAAGCGGCATCTCAAAGCGCATGAAATGGCGAGTATAATGCACTATTAAACTTCTAGGGTACGGTAAACAGAGACCGGATTAGATCATTTTATATTATGGTTAATTTAAGAATTCAGCGAAATTCTATCACATTTGTTCAACTTACGTCGCTCCTATTTCAGATAGCGTACTGGGCTAGGCGGCATCTTAAAGCGCGTGGAATGGCGAGTATAACGCACTATTAACCTTCTATGATAGGGCAATCAGAGACCAGATTAGATCATTTTATATTTTGGTTAATACAAGAATTCAGCGAAATACTATCACATTTGTTCAATTTACGTGGCTCTTATATCAGATAGCGCAGTGGGCTAGGCGGCATCTTAAAGCGCGTGGAATGGCGAGTAAAATGCACTATTAAACGTCTATGATAGGGCAATCAGAGACATGATTAGATCATTTTATATTTTGGTTAGTATAAGAATTCAGCGAAATTCTATCACATTTGTTCAATTTACGTCGCTCCTATTTCAGATAGCGTATTGGGCTAAGCGGCATCTCACAGCGCATGAAATGACGAATGAAATGCACTATTAATCTTCCAGGGTAGGGCGATGAGAGACCCGATTAGATCATTTTACATTAAGGTTAATATAAGAATTCAGCGAAATTCTATCACATTTGTTCAACTTTCGTCGCTCCTATTTCAGATAGCGTATTGGGCTAAGCGGCATCTCAAAGCGCAAGAGATGGCGAGTAAAATGCACTATTAAACTTCTAGGGTAAGGCAAACAGAGACCCGATTAGATCATTTTATATTATGGTTAATTTAAGGATTAAGCGAAATTCTATCACATTTGTTCAATTTACGTCGCTCCTATTTCAGATAGCCTACTGGGCTAGGCGGCATCTTAAAGCGCGTGGAATGGCGAGTAAAATGCACTATTAACCTTCTATGAAAGGGCAATCAGAGACCAGATTAGATCATTTTATATTTTGGTTAATATAAGAGTTCAGCGAAATTCTATCACATTTATTCAATTTACGTCGCTCCTATTTCAGATAGCGAATTGGGCTAAGCGGCATCTCAAAGCGCATGAAATGACGAGTGAAATGCACTATTAAACTTCTAGGGTATTGCGAATAGAGACCCGATTAGATCATTTTACATTAAGGTTTATATAAGAATTCAGCGAAATCCTATCACATTTGTTCAATTTAAGTCGCTGATATTTCAGATAGCGTATTGGGCTAAGCGGCATCTCAAAGCGCAAGAAATGGCGAGTAAAATGCACTATGAAACTGCTAGGGTAGGGCAAACAGAGACCCGATTAGATCATTTTATATTATGCTTAATTTAAGAATTCAGCCAAATTCTATCACATTTGTTCAACTTACGCCGCTCCTATTTCAGATAGCGGATTGGCCTAAGCGGCATCGCAAAGCGCATGAAATGGCGAGTAAAATGCACTATTAAACGTCTAGGGTAAGGCAAACAGAGACCCGATTAGATCATTTTATATTACGGTTTATATAAGAATTCTGCGTAATTCTGTCACATTTGTTCAACTTACGTCGCTACTATTTCAGATAGCGTATTGGGCTAAGCGGCATCTCAAAGCGCAAGAAATGGCGAGTAAAATGCACTATTAAACTTCTAGGGTAGGGCAAACAGAGACACAATTAGATCATTTTATATTATGGTTAATTTAAGAATTCAGCAAAATTCTATCGCATTTGTTCAATTTACGTCGCTCCTATTTCAGATAGCGTACTGGTCTAGGCGACATCTTAAAGCGCGTGGAATGGCGAGTAAAATGCACTATTCAACTTCTATGTTAGGGCAATCAGAGACCCGATTACAACATTTTATATTACGGTTAATATAAGAATTCAGCGTAATTCTATCACATTTGTTAAATTTACGTCGCTTCTATTTCAGATAGCGTACTGGGCTAGGCGGCATCTTAAAGCGCTTGGAATGGCGAGTAAAATGCACTATTCAACTTCTATGATAGGGCAATCAGAGACCCGATTAGATCATTTTATATTACGGTTAATACAAGAATTCAGCGTAATTCTATCACATTTGTTAAATTTACGTCGCTCCTATTTCAGATAGCGTACTGAGCTAGGCGGCGTCTTAAAGCGCGTGGAATTGCGTGTAAAATGCACTATTAAACTTCTAGGGTACGGTAAACAGAGACCCGATTAGATCATTTTATATTATGGTTAATTTAAGAACTCAGCAAAATTCTTTCGCATTTGTTCAATTTACGTCGCTCCTGTTTCAGATAGCGTACTGGGCTAGCCGGCATCTTAAAGCGCGTGGAATGACGAGTGAAATGCACTATTAAACTTCTAGGGTACGGTAAACAGAGACCGGATTAGATCATTTTATATTATGGTTAATTTAAGAATTCAGCGAAATTCTATCACATTTGTTCAACTTACGTCGCTCCTATTTCAGATAGCGTACTGGGCTAGGCGGCATCTTAAAGCGCGTGGAATGGCGAGTATAACGCACTATTAACCTTCTATGATAGGGCAATCAGAGACCAGATTAGATCATTTTATATTTTGGTTAATATAAGTGTTCAGCGAAATACTATCACATTTGTTCAATTTACGTGGCTCTTATATCAGATAGCGCAGTGGGCTAGGCGGCATCTTAAAGCGCGTGGAATGGCGAGTAAAATGCACTATTAAACGTCTATGATAGGGCAATCAGAGACATGATTAGATCATTTTATATTTTGGTTAATACAAGAATTCAGCGAAATTCTATCACATTTGTTCAATTTACGTCGCTCCTATTTCAGATAGCGTATTGGGCTAAGCGGCATCTCACAGCGCATGAAATGACGAATGAAATGCACTATTAATCTTCCAGGGTAGGGCGATCAGAGACCCGATTAGATCATTTTACATTAAGGTTAATATAAGAATTCAGCGAAATTCTATCACATTTGTTCAGCTTTCGTCGCTCCTATTTCAGATAGCGTATTGGGCTAAGCGGCATCTCAAAGCGCAAGAGATGGCGAGTAAAATGCACTATTAAACTTCTAGGGTAAGGCAAACAGAGACCCGATTAGATCATTTTATATTATGGTTAATTTAAGGATTAAGCGAAATTCTATCACATTTGTTCAATTTACGTCGCTCCTATTTCAGATAGCCTACTGGGCTAGGCGGCATCTTAAAGCGCGTGGAATGGCGAGTAAAATGCACTATTAACCTTCTATGAAAGGGCAATCAGAGACCAGATTAGATCATTTTATATTTTGGTTAATATAAGAGTTCAGCGAAATTCTATCACATTTATTCAATTTACGTCGCTCCTATTTCAGATAGCGAATTGGGCTAAGCGGCATCTCAAAGCGCATGAAATGACGAGTGAAATGCACTATTAAACTTCTAGGGTATTGCGAATAGAGACCCGATTAGATCATTTTACATTAAGGTTTATATAAGAATTCAGCGAAATCCTATCACATTTGTTCAATTTAAGTCGCTGATATTTCAGATAGCGTATTGGGCTAAGCGGCATCTCAAAGCGCAAGAAATGGCGAGTAAAATGCACTATGAAACTGCTAGGGTAGGGCAAACAGAGACCCGATTAGATCATTTTATATTATGCTTAATTTAAGAATTCAGCCAAATTCTATCACATTTGTTCAACTTACGCCGCTCCTATTTCAGATAGCGGATTGGCCTAAGCGGCATCGCAAAGCGCATGAAATGGCGAGTAAAATGCACTATTAAACGTCTAGGGTAAGGCAAACAGAGACCCGATTAGATCATTTTATATTACGGTTTATATAAGAATTCTGCGTAATTCTGTCACATTTGTTCAACTTACGTCGCTACTATTTCAGATAGCGTATTGGGCTAAGCGGCATCTCAAAGCGCAAGAAATGGCGAGTAAAATGCACTATTAAACTTCTAGGGTAGGGCAAACAGAGACACAATTAGATCATTTTATATTATGGTTAATTTAAGAATTCAGCAAAATTCTATCGCATTTGTTCAATTTACGTCGCTCCTATTTCAGATAGCGTACTGGTCTAGGCGACATCTTAAAGCGCGTGGAATGGCGAGTAAAATGCACTATTAAACTTCTAGGGTAGGGCAAACAGAGTCCCGATTAGATCATTTTATATTTTGGTTAATATAAGGATTCAGCGAAATTCTATCACATTTGTTCAATTTACATCGCTCCTCAGATAGCGTACTGGGCTAAGCGGCATCTCAATGCGCATGAAATGGCGAGAAAATGCACTATTAAACTTCTATGGTAGGGCAAACGGAGACCCGATTAGATCATTTTAAATTATGGTTAATTTAAGAATTCAGCAATATTCTATCGCATTTGTTCAATTTACGTCGTTCCTATTTCAGATAGCGTACTGGGCTAGGCGGCATCTTAAAGCGCGTGGAATGGCGAGTGAAATGCACTATTAAACTTCTAGGGTAGGGCAAACAGAGTCCCGATTAGATCATTTTATATTATGGTTAATTTAACAATTCAGCAAAAGTCTATCACATTTGTTCAATTTACGTCGCTCATATTTCAGATAGCGTACTGGGCTAAGCGGCATCTCAAAGCGCATGAAGTGGCGAATAAAACGCACCATTAAACTTCTAGGGTTAGGCAAAAAGAGACCCGATTAAATCATTTTATATTTTGGTTAATACAAGTATTCAGCGAAATCCTGTCACATTTGTTGAATTTACGTCGCTCCTATATCAGATAGCGCAGTGGGTTAGGCGACATCTTAAAGCGCGTGGAATTGCTAGTAAAATGCACTATTAAACTTCTATGATAGGGGAATCAGAGACCCGATTAGATCATTTTATATTTTGGTTAATACAAGAATTCAGCGAAATACTATCACATTTGTTCAATTTACTTCGCTCCTATTTCAGATAGCGAATTGGGCTAAGCGGCATCTCAAGGCGCATGAAATGACGAGTGAAATGCCCTATTAAACTTCTAGGGTATTGCGAATAGAGACCAGATTACATCATTTTACATTAAGGTTAATATAAGAATTCAGGAAATTCTATCACATTTGTTCAACTTTCGTCGCTCCTATTTCAGATAGCGTATTGGGCTAAGCGGCATCTCAAAGCGCAAGAAATGGCGAGTAAAATGCACTATTAAACTTCTAGGGTAAGGCAAACAGAGACCCGATTAGATCATTTTATATTACGGTTAATATAAGATTTCAGCGTAATTCTATCGCATTTGTTCAACTTACGTCGCTCCTATTTCAGATAGCGTACTGGGCTAGGCGGCATCTTAAAGCGCGTGGAATGGCGAGTAAAATGCACTAGTAAACTTCTATGATAGGGGAATCAGATACCCGATTAGATCATTTTATATTTTGGTTAATACAAGAATTCGTCGAAATACTGTCACATTTGTTCAATTTACGTCGCTCCTGTTTCAGATAGCGTACTGGGCTAGCCGGCATCTTAAAGCGCGTGGAATGACGAGTGAAATGCACTATTAAACTTCTAGGGTAGGGCAAACAGAGACCAGATTAGATCATGTTATATTATGGTTAATTTAAGAATTCAGCGAAATTCTATCACATTTGTTCAATTTACGTCGCTCCTATGTCAGATAGCGTATTGGGCTAAGCGGCATCGCAAAGCGCATGAAATGGCGAATAAAATGCACTATTAAACTTCTAGGGTAAGGCAAAGAGAGAACCGATTAGATCATTTTATATTACGGTTAATATAAGAATTCAGCGTAATTCTATCACATTTGTTCAATATACGTCGCTCCTATTTCAGATAGCCTGCTGGGCTAGGCGGCATCCTAAACCACGTGGAATGGCGAGTAAAATGCACTATTAACCTTCTATATTTTGGTTAATAAAAGGATTCAGCGAAATTCTATCACATTTGTTCAATATACGTCGCTCCTATTTCAGATAGCCTGCTGGGCTAGGCGGCATCCTAAACAGCGTGGAATGGCGAGTAAGATGCACTATTCACCTTCTATGATAGGGCAATCAGAGACCCGATTAGATCATTTTATATTTTGGTTAATAAAAGGATTCAGCGAAATTCTATCAGATTTGTTCAATTTAGGTCGCTCCTACTTCAGATAGCGTATTGGGCTAGGCGGCACCTTAAAGCGCATGAAATGGTCAGTAAAATGCACTATTAAACTTCTATGATAGGGCAATCAGAGACCCGATAAGATAATTTTATATTATTGTCAATGTAAGAATTCAACGTAATTTTATCACATTTGTTCTATTTATGTCGCTCCTATTTCAGATAGCGTATTGTGCTAGGCGGCACCTTAAAGCGCATGAGATGACGAGTACAATGCACTATTAAACTTCTATGATAGGACAATCAGAGACCCGATTAGATCATCTTATATTATGATTAATATAAGAATTCAGCGTAATTTTATCACGTTTGTTCAATTTACGTCGCCCCTATTTCAGATAGCGTACTGGGCTAGGTAGCATCTTAAAGCGCATGAAATGTCCAGTAAAATGCACTATTAAACTTCTAGGGTACGGCAAACAGAGACCCGATTAGATCATTTTATATTATGGTTAATTTAAGAATTCAGCGAAACTCTATCACCCTTGTTCAATTTACGTAGCTCCAATTTCAGATAGCGTATTGGACAAGGCGGCACCTAAAAGCGCAAGAAATGACGAGTAAAATGCACTATTCAACTTCTATGATAGGGCAATCAGAGACCCGATTAGATCATTTTAAATTATGGTTAATATAAGAATTCTGCGTGATACTATCACATTTATTCAATTTACGTCGCTCCTCTTTCAGATAGCGTACTGGGCTATGCGGCATCTCAAAGCTCATGAAATGCCGAGTGAAATGCACTGTTAAACTTCTAGGGTGGGGCAAACAGAGACCCGATTAGATCATTTTATATTACGGTTAATATAAGAATTCAGCGAAATTCTATCACATGTGTTCAATTTACGTCGCTCCTGTTGGAGATAGCGTATTGGCCTAAGCGGCATCTCAAAGCGCATGAAATGGCGATTAAAATGCACTGTTAATATTCTAGGGTAAGGCAAACAGACACCCGATTAGATCATTTTATATTACGGTTAATATAGGAATTCAGCGTGATTCTATCACATTTGCTCAATTTACGTCGCTCCTATTTCAGATAGCGTATTGGGCTAAAAAGCATCTCAAAGCGCATGAAATGGCGAGTAAAATGCACTATCAATCTTCCAGGGTAAGGCAAACAGAGACCCGATTAGATCATTTTATATTACGGTTAATATAAGAATTCAGCGCAATTCTATCACATTTGTTCAATATACGTCGCTCCTATTTCAGATAGCCTGCTGGGCTAGGCGGCATCCTAAACCGCGTGGAATGGCGAGTAAGATGCACTATTCACCTTCTATGATGGGGCAATCAGAGACCCGATTAGATCATTTTATATTACGGTTAATACAAGAATTCAGCGAAATACTATCACATTTGTGCAATTTACGTCGCTCCTGTTTCAGATAGCGTACTGGGCTAGCCGGCATCTTAAAGCGCGTGGAATGACGAGTGAAATGCACTATTAAACTTCTAGGGTAGGGCAAACAGAGACCAGATTAGATCATGTTATATTATGGTTAATTTAAGAATTCAGCGAAATTCTATCACATTTGTTCAATTTACGTCGCTCCTATTTCAGATAGCGTATTGGGCTAAGCGGCACCTCAAAGCGCATGAAATGGCGAGTATAATGCACTATTAAACTTCTAGGGTACGGTAAACAGAGACCAGATTAGATCATTTTATATTATGGTTAATTTAAGAATTCAGCGAAATTCTATCACATTTGTTCAACTTACGTCGCTCCTATTTCAGATAGCGTACTGGGCTAGGCGGCACCTTAAAGCGCGTGGAATGGCGAGTAAAATGCACTATTCAACTTCTATGTTAGGGCAATCAGAGACCCGATTACATCATTTTATATTACGGTTAATATAAGAATTCAGCGTAATTCTATCACATTTGTTAAATTTATGTCGCTCCTATTTCAGATAGCGTACTGAGCTAGGCGGCATCTTAAAGCGCGTGGAATTGCGAGTAAAATGCACTATTAAACTTCTAGGGTACGGTAAACAGAGACCCGATTAGATCATTTTATATTATGGTTAATTTAAGAACTCAGCAAAATTCTTTCGCATTTGTTCAATTTACGTCGCTCCTGTTTCAGATAGCGTACTGGGCTGGCCGGCATCTTAAAGCGCATGGAATGACGAGTGAAATGCACTATTAAACTTCTAGGGTAGGGCAAACAGAGACCAGATTAGATCATGTTATATTATGGTTAATTTAAGAATTCAGCGAAATTCTATCACACTTGTTCAATTTACGTCGCTCCTGTTGGAGATAGCGTATTGGCCTAAGCGGCATCTCAAAGCGCATGAAATGGCGAGTAAAATGCACTATCAAACTTCTGGGGTAAGGCAAACAGAGACCCGATTAGATCATTTTATATTACGGTTAATATAAGAATTCAGCGTAATTCTATCACATTTGTTCAATTTACGTCGCTCCTATTTCAGATAGCGTATTGGGCTAAGGGGTATCTCAAAGCGCATGAAATGGCGAGTAAAATGCACTGTTAATATTCTAGGGTAAGGCAAACAGAGACCCGATTAGATCATTTTATATTACGGTTAATATAGGAATTCAGCGTGATTCTATCACATTTGCTCAATTTACGTCGCTCCTATTTCAGATAGCGTATTGGGCTAAAAAGCATCTCAAAGCGCATGAAATGGCGAGGAAAATGCACTATCAAACTTCCAGGGTAAGGCAAACAGAGACCCGATTAGATCATTTTATATTACGGTTAATATAAGAATTCAGCGTAATTCTATCACATTTGTTCAATATACGTCGCTCCTATTTCAGATAGCCTGCTGGGCTAGGCGGCATCCTAAACCACGTGGAATGGCGAGTAAAATGCACTATTAACCTTCTATATTTTGGTTAATAAAAGGATTCAGCGAAATTCTATCACATTTGTTCAATATACGTCGCTCCTATTTCAGATAGCCTGCTGGGCTAGGCGGCATCCTAAACAGCGTGGAATGGCGAGTAAGATGCACTATTCACCTTCTATGATAGGGCAATCAGAGACCCGATTAGATCATTTTATATTTTGGTTAATAAAAGGATTCAGCGAAATTCTATCAGATTTGTTCAATTTAGGTCGCTCCTATTTCAGATAGCGTATTGGGCTAGGCGGCACCTTAAAGCGCATGAAATGGTGAGTAAAATGCACTATTAAACTTCTATGATAGGGCAATCAGAGACCCGATAAGATAATTTTATATTATTGTCAATGTAAGAATTCAACGTAATTTTATCACATTTGTTCTATTTATGTCGCTCCTATTTCAGATAGCGTATTGTGCTAGGCGGTACCTTAAAGCGCATGAGATGACGAGTACAATGCACTATTAAACTTCTATGATAGGACAATCAGAGACCCGATTAGATCATCTTATATTATGATTAATATAAGAATTCAGCGTAATTTTATCACGTTTGTTCAATTTACGTCGCCCCTATTTCAGATAGCGTACTGGGCTAGGTAGCATCTTAAAGCGCATGAAATGTCCAGTAAAATGCACTATTAAACTTCTAGGGTACGGCAAACAGAGACCCGATTAGATCATTTTATATTATGGTTAATTTAAGAATTCAGCGAAACTCTATCACCCTTGTTCAATTTACGTAGCTCCAATTTCAGATAGCGTATTGGACAAGGCGGCACCTAAAAGCGCAAGAAATGACGAGTAAAATGCACTATTCAACTTCTATGATAGGGCAATCAGAGACCCGATTAGATCATTTTAAATTATGGTTAATATAAGAATTCTGCGTGATACTATCACATTTATTCAATTTACGTCGCTCCTCTTTCAGATAGCGTACTGGGCTATGCGGCATCTCAAAGCTCATGAAATGCCGAGTGAAATGCACTATTACACTTCAAGGGTAGGGCGAACAGATACCCGATTAGATCATTTTACATTATGGTTAATACAAGAATTCAGCGAAATTCTATCACACTTGTTCAATTTACGTCGCTCCCATTTCAGATAGCGTAATGGGCTAAGCGGCATCTCAAAGCGCATGAAATGGCGAGTACAATGCACTGTTAAACTTCTAGGGTGGGGCAAACAGAGACCCGATTAGATCATTTTATATTACGGTTAATATAAGAATTCAGCGAAATTCTATCACATGTGTTCAATTTACGTCGCTCCTGTTGGAGATAGCGTATTGGCCTAAGCGGCATCTCAAAGCGCATGAAATGGCGATTAAAATGCACTGTTAATATTCTAGGGTAAGGCAAACAGACACCCGATTAGATCATTTTATATTACGGTTAATATAGGAATTCAGCGTGATTCTATCACATTTGCTCAATTTACGTCGCTCCTATTTCAGATAGCGTATTGGGCTAAAAAGCATCTCAAAGCGCATGAAATGGCGAGTAAAATGCACTATCAATCTTCCAGGGTAAGGCAAACAGAGACCCGATTAGATCATTTTATATTACGGTTAATATAAGAATTCAGCGTAATTCTATCACATTTGTTCAATATACGTCGCTCCTATTTCAGATAGCCTGCTGGGCTAGGCGGCATCCTAAACCGCGTGGAATGGCGAGTAAGATGCACTATTCACCTTCTATGATGGGGCAATCAGAGACCCGATTAGATCATTTTATATTACGGTTAATACAAGAATTCAGCGAAATACTATCACATTTGTGCAATTTACGTCGCTCCTGTTTCAGATAGCGTACTGGGCTAGCCGGCATCTTAAAGCGCGTGGAATGACGAGAGAAATGCCCTATTAAACTTCTAGGGTAGGGCAAACAGAGACCAGATTAGATCATGTTATATTATGGTTAATTTAAGAATTCAGCGAAATTCTATCACATTTGTTCAATTTACGTCGCTCCTATTTCAGATAGCGTATTGGGCTAAGCGGCACCTCAAAGCGCATGAAATGGCGAGTATAATGCACTATTAAACTTCTAGGGTACGGTAAACAGAGACCAGATTAGATCATTTTATATTATGGTTAATTTAAGAATTCAGCGAAATTCTATCACATTTGTTCAACTTACGTCGCTCCTATTTCAGATAGCGTACTGGGCTAGGCGGCACCTTAAAGCGCGTGGAATGGCGAGTAAAATGCACTATTCAACTTCTATGTTAGGGCAATCAGAGACCCGATTACATCATTTTATATTACGGTTTATATAAGAATTCAGCGTAATTCTATCACATTTGTTAAATTTATGTCGCTCCTATTTCAGATAGCGTACTGAGCTAGGCGGCATCTTAAAGCGCGTGGAATTGCGAGTAAAATGCACTATTAAACTTCTAGGGTACGGTAAACAGAGACCCGATTAGATCATTTTATATTATGGTTAATTTAAGAACTCAGGAAAATTCTTTCGCATTTGTTCAATTTACGTCGCTCCTGTTTCAGATAGCGTACTGGGCTGGCCGGCATCTTAAAGCGCATGGAATGACGAGTGAAATGCACTATTAAACTTCTAGGGTAGGGCAAACAGAGACCAGATTAGATCATGTTATATTATGGTTAATTTAAGAATTCAGCGAAATTCTATCACACTTGTTCAATTTACGTCGCTCCTATTTCAGATAGCGTATTGGGCTAAGCGGCACCTCAAAGCGCATGAAATGGCGAGTATAACGCACTATTAACCTTCTATGATAGGGCAATCAGAGACCAGATTAGATCATTTTATATTTTGGTTAATATAAGTGTTCAGCGAAAT
>CAKAJE020000840.1:0-51829 GCA_916610135.2 Macropis europaea
GCGCTTTGAGATGCCGCCTAGCCCAGTACGCTATCTAAATTAGGAGCGACGTAAGTTGAACAAATGCGATAGAATTTCGCTCAATTCTTAAATTAACCATAATATGAAATGATCAAATCGGGTCTTTGTTTGCCCTACCCTAGAACTTTAATAGTGCATTTTACTCGTCATTTCATGCGCTTTGAGATGTCGCTTAGCATAATACGCTATCTGAAATAGGAGCGATATAAGTTGAAAAATGTGATAGAATTTCACTGAATTCTTATATTAACCAAAATATAAAATGATCTAATCGGGTCTCTGATTGCCCTAGCATAGAAGTTTAATAGTGCATTTTAATCGCCATTCCGAGCGCTTTAAGGTGCCGCATAGCCCAGTTCGCTATTTGAAATAGGAGCGACGTAAATTTAACAAATGTGATAGAATTTTGCTGAATTCTTAAATTAACCATAGTATAAAATGATCTAATCGGGTCACTGTTTGCCCTACCCTAGAAGTTTAATAGTGCATTTTGCTCGCCATTTCATGCGCTTTGAGATGCCGCTTAGCCCAATACGCTATCTGAAATAGGAGCGACGTAAATTGAACAAATGTGATAGAATTTCGCTGAATTCTTAAATTAACTATAATATAAATTGATCTAATCGGGTCACTGTTTGCCCTACCCTAGAAGTTTAATAGTGCATTTTACTCGTCATTTCATGCGCTTTGAGATGCCGCTTTGCCCAATACGCTATCTGAAATAGGAGCGACCTAAATTGAACGAATGTGATAGAATTTCGCTCAATTCTTAAATTAACCATAATATAAAATGATCTAATCGGGTCTCTGTTTGCCCAACCCTAGAACTTGAATAGTGCATTTTACTCGTCATTTCATGTGCTTTGAGATGCTGCATAGCCCAATACGCTATCTGGAATAGGAGCGACGTAAATTGAACAAATGTGATAGAATTTCGCTGAATTCTTAAATTAACCATAATATAAAATGATCTAATCGGGTCTCTGTTCGCCCTACCATAGAGGTCTAATAGTGCATTTCACTCGCCATGCCACGCGCTTTAAGATGCCGCCGAGCCCAGTACGGTATCTGAAATAGGAGCGACGTAAATTGAACAAATGTGATAGAATTTTGCTGAATTCTTAAATTAACCATAATATAAAATGATCTAATCGGGTCTCTGTACGCCCTACCATAGAAATCTAATAGTGCATTTTACTCGCCATTTCATGCGCTTTGAGATGCCGCTTAGCCCAATACGCTATCTGAAATAGGAGCGACGTAAGTTGAACAAATGTGGTAGAATTTCGCTGAATTCTTTTACTTAACCATAATGTAAAATGATCTGATCGGGTCTCTGTTCGCCCTAGCCGAGAAGTTTAATAGTGCATTTTATTCGCCATTTCATGCCCTTTGAGATGCCGCGTAGCCCAATACGCTATCTGAAATAGGAGCGACGTAAATTGAACAAATGTGATAGAATTTCCCTGAATTCTTATATTATCCTTAATGTAAAATGATCTAATCGGGTCTCTGTTCGACCTACCCTAGAAGTTTAATAGTGCATTTCACTCGTCATTTCATGCGCTTTGAGATGCCGCTTAGCCCTATAAGCTACCTGAAATAGGAGCGACGTAAATTGAATAAATGTGATAGAATTTCGCTGAATTCTTATATTAACCAAACTATAAAATGATCTAATCGGGTCTCTGATTGCCCTATTATAGAAGTTCAATAGTGCGTTTTACTCGCCATTCCACGCGCTTTAAGATGCCGCCTCGCCCAGTACGCTATCTGAAACAGGAGCGACGTAAATTGAACAAATGTGATAGAATTTTGCTGAATTCCTAAATTGACGGTAATATAAAATGATCTAATCGGGTCTCTGTTAGACCTACCCTATAAGTTTAATAGTGCATTTTATTCGCCATCTCATGCGATTTGAGATGCCGCTTAGCCCAATACGCTATCTGAAATATGAGCGACGTAAATTGAACAAATGTGATAGAATTTCCCTGAAATCTTATATTAAACATAATATAAAATGATCTAATCGGGTCTCTGATTGCCCTATCATTGAAGGTTAGTAGCGCATTTTACTCGCCATTTCATGCGCTTTGAAATGCCGCTTAGCCCAATACGCTATCTGAAATATGAGCGACGTAAATTGAACAAATGTGATAGACTTTTGCTGAATTCTTATATTAACCATAATATAAAATGATCCAGTCGGGTCTCTGATTGCCCTATCATAGAAGTTTAATAGTGCATTTCACTCATCATTTCATGCGCTTTGAGATGCCGCTTAGCCGAATACGCTATCTGAAATAGGAGCGACGTAAATTGAACAAATGTGATAGAATTTCCCTGAATTCTTACATTAACCTTAATGTAAAATGATCTGATCGGGTCTGTGTTTGCCCTAGCCAAGAAGATTAATAGTGCATTTTATTGGACATTCCATGCGCTTTGAGATGCCGCTTAGCCCAATACGCTATCTGAAATAGGAGCGACGTAAATTGAACAAATGTGATAGAATTTCCTTGAATTCTTATATTAACCAAAATATAAAATGATCTGATCGGGTCCCTGACTGCCCTATCATAGAAGTTTAATAGTGCATTTTACTCGCCATTCCACGCTCTTTAAGATGCCGCCTAGCCCAGTACGCTATCTGAAATAGGAGCGACGTAAATTGAACAAATGTGATAGAATTTTGCTGAATTCTTAAATTAACGGTAATATAAAATGATCTAATCGGGTCTCTGTTTGCCCTACCCTAGACGTTTAATAGTGCATTTTCCTCGGTATTTCATGCGCTTTGAGATGCCGCTTAGCCCAATACGCTATCTGAAATACGAGCGACGTAAATTGAACAAATCTGATAGAATTTCGCTGAATTCTTATATTAACCAAAATATAAAATGATCTAATCGGGTCCCTGATTGCCCTATCATAGAAGATTAATAGTGCATTTTACTCGCCACTCCACGCGCTTTAGGGTGCCGCCTATCCCAGTACGCTATCCGAAATAGGAGCGACGTAAATTGAACAAATGTGATAGAATTTTGCTGAATTCTTAAATTAACCATAATATAAAATGATCTAATCGGGTCTCTGCTTGCCCTACCCTAGAAGTTTAATAGTGCATTTTAGTCGCCATTTCATTCGCTTTGAGATGCCGCTTCGCCCAATACGCTATCTGAAATAGGAGCGACGTAAATTAAACAAATGTGATAGAATTTCCCTGAAATCTTATATTAAACAAAATATAAAATGATCTAATCGGGTCTCTGATTGCCCTATCATAGATGTTTAGCAGTGCATTTTACTCGCCATTCCACGCGCTTTAAGATGCCGCCTAGCCCAGTACGCTATCTAAATTAGGAGCGACGTAAGTTGAACAAATGCGATAGAATTTCGCTCAATTCTTAAATTAACCATAATATGAAATGATCAAATAGGGTCTTTGTTTGCCCTACCCTAGAACTTTAATAGTGCATTTTACTCGTCATTTCATGCGCTTTGAGATGTCGCTTAGCATAATACGCTATCTGAAATAGGAGCGATATAAGTTGAAAAATGTGATAGAATTTCACTGAATTCTTATATTAACCAAAATATAAAATGATCTAATCGGGTCTCTGATTGCCCTAGCATAGAAGTTTAATAGTGCATTTTAATCGCCATTCCGAGCGCTTTAAGGTGCCGCATAGCCCAGTTCGCTATTTGAAATAGGAGCGACGTAAATTGAACAAATGTGATAGAATTTTGCTGAATTCTTAAATTAACCATAGTATAAAATGATCTAATCGGGTCACTGTTTGCCCTACCCTAGAAGTTTAATAGTGCATTTTGCTCGCCATTTCATGCGCTTTGAGATGCCGCTTAGCCCAATACGCTATCTGAAATAGGAGCGACGTAAATTGAACAAATGTGATAGAATTTCGCTGAATTCTTAAATTAACTATAATATAAATTGATCTAATCGGGTCACTGTTTGCCCTACCCTAGAAGTTTAATAGTGCATTTTACTCGTCATTTCATGCGCTTTGAGATGCCGCTTTGCCCAATACGCTATCTGAAATAGGAGCGACCTAAATTGAACGAATGTGATAGAATTTCGCTCAATTCTTAAATTAACCATAATATAAAATGATCTAATCGGGTCTCTGTTTGCCCAACCCTAGAACTTGAATAGTGCATTTTACTCGTCATTTCATGTGCTTTGAGATGCTGCATAGCCCAATACGCTATCTGGAATAGGAGCGACGTAAATTGAACAAATGTGATAGAATTTCGCTGAATTCTTAAATTAACCATAATATAAAATGATCTAATCGGGTCTCTGTTCGCCCTACCATAGAAGTCTAATCGTGCATTTCACTCGCCATGCCACGCGCTTTAAGATGCCGCCGAGCCCAGTACGGTATCTGAAATAGGAGCGACGTAAATTGAACAAATGTGATAGAATTTTGCTGTATTCTTAAATTAACCATAATATAAAATGATCTAATCGGGTCTCTGTACGCCCTACCATAGAAATCTAATAGTGCATTTTACTCGCCATTTCATGCGCTTTGAGATGCCGCTTAGCCCAATACGCTATCTGAAATAGGAGCGACGTAAGTTGAACAAATGTGGTAGAATTTCGCTGAATTCTTTTACTTAACCATAATGTGAAATGATCTGATCGGGTCTCTGTTCGCCCTAGCCGAGAAGTTTAATAGTGCATTTTATTCGCCATTTCATGCCCTTTGAGATGCCGCGTAGCCCAATACGCTATCTGAAATAGGAGCGACGTAAATTGAACAAATGTGATAGAATTTCCCTGAATTCTTATATTATCCTTAATGTAAAATGATCTAATCGGGTCTCTGTTCGACCTACCCTAGAAGTTTAATAGTGCATTTCACTCGTCATTTCATGCGCTTTGAGATGCCGCTTAGCCCTATAAGCTACCTGAAATAGGAGCGACGTAAATTGAATAAATGTGATAGAATTTCGCTGAATTCTTATATTAACCAAACTATAAAATGATCTAATCGGGTCTCTGATTGCCCTATTATAGAAGTTCAATAGTGCGTTTTACTCGCCATTCCACGCGCTTTAAGATGCCGCCTCGCCCAGTACGCTATCTGAAACAGGAGCGACGTAGATTGAACAAATGTGATAGAATTTTGCTGAATTCCTAAATTGACGGTAATATAAAATGATCTAATCGGGTCTCTGTTAGACCTACCCTATAAGTTTAATAGTGCATTTTATTCGCCATCTCATGCGATTTGAGATGCCGCTTAGCCCAATACGCTATCTGAAATATGAGCGACGTAAATTGAACAAATGTGATAGAATTTCCCTGAAATCTTATATTAAACATAATATAAAATGATCTAATCGGGTCTCTGATTGCCCTATCATTGAAGGTTAGTAGCGCATTTTACTCGCCATTTCATGCGCTTTGAAATGCCGCTTAGCCCAATACGCTATCTGAAATATGAGCGACGTAAATTGAACAAATGTGATAGACTTTTGCTGAATTCTTATATTAACCATAATATAAAATGATCCAGTCGGGTCTCTGATTGCCCTATCATAGAAGTTTAATAGTGCATTTCACTCATCATTTCATGCGCTTTGAGATGCCGCTTAGCCGAATACGCTATCTGAAATAGGAGCGACGTAAATTGAACAAATGTGATAGAATTTCCCTGAATTCTTATATTAACCTTAATGTAAAATGATCTAATCGGGTCTCTGATTGCCCTATCATAGAAGTTTAATAGTGCATTTTACTCGCCATTTCTTGCGCTATGAGATGCCGCTTAGCCCAATACGCTATCTGAAATAGGAGCGATGTAAATTGAACAAATGTGATAGAATTTCGCTGAATTCTTAAATTAACCATAATATAAAATGATCTAATCGGGTCTCTGTTTGCCCTACCCTAGAAGATTAACAGTGCATTTTACTCGTCATTTCATACGCTTTGAGATGCCGCCACGCCCAATAAGCTATCTGAAATAGGAGCGACGTAAATTGAACGAATGTGACAGAATTTCCCTGAAATCTTATATTAAACAAAATATAAAATGATCTAATCGGGTCTCTGATTGGCCTATCATAGATGTTTAATAGGGTATTTTACTCGCCTTTCCACGCGCTTTAAGATGCCGCCTAGCCCAGTACGCTATCTGAAATAGGAACGACGTAAATTGAACAAATATGATAGAATTTTGCTGACTTCTTAAATTAATCATAATATAAAATGATCTAATCGGGTCTCTGTTTGCCCTACCCTAGATGTTTAATAGTGCATTTTACTCGCCATTTCATGCGCTTTCAGATGCCGCTTAGCCCAATACGCTATCGTTAATAGGAGCGACGTAAATTGAACAAATGTGACAGAATTTCGCTCAATTCTTATATTAACCAAAATATAAAATGATCTAATCGGGTCTCTGTTTGCCCTACCCTAGAAGTTTAATAGTGCATTTTACTCGCCATTTCTTGCGCTTTGAGATGCCGCTTAGCCCAATACGCTATCTGAAATAGGAGCGACGTAAATTGAACAAATGTGATAGAATTTCGCTGAATTCTTATATTAACGAAAATATAAAATGATCTAAGCGGGTCTCTGTTTGCCCTACCCTAGAAGTTTAATAGTGCATTTTACTCGCCATTTCTTGCGCTTTGAGATGCCGCTTAGCCCAATAAGCTATCTGAAATAGGAGCGACGTAAATTGAACAAATGTGACAGAATTTCCCTGAAATCTTATATTAAACAAAATATAAAATGATCTAATCGGGTCTCTGATTGGCCTATCATAGATGTTTAATAGGGTATTTTACTCGCCTTTCCACGCGCTTTAAGATGCCGCCTAGCCCAGTACGCTATCTGAAATAGGAACGACGTAAATCGAACAAATATGATAGAATTTTGCTGACTTCTTAAATTAATCATAACATAAAATGATCTAATCGGGTCTCTGTTTGCCCTACCCTAGATGTTTAATAGTGCATTTTACTCGCCATTTCATGCGCTTTCAGATGCCGCTTAGCCCAATACGCTATCGTTAATAGGAGCGACGTAAATTGAACAAATGTGACAGAATTTCGCTCAATTCTTATATTAACCAAAATATAAAATGATCTAATCGGGTCTCTGTTTGCCCTACCCTAGAAGTTTAATAGTGCATTTCACTCGCCATTTCTTGCGCTTTGAGATGCCGCTTAGCCCAATACGCTATCTGAAATAGGAGCGACGTAAATTGAACAAATGTGATAGAATTTCGCTGAATTCTTATATTAACGAAAATATAAAATGATCTAAGCGGGTCTCTGTTTGCCCTACCCTAGAAGTTTAATAGTGCATTTTACTCGCCATTTCTTGCGCTTTGAGATGCCGCTTAGCCCAATAAGCTATCTGAAATAGGAGCGACGTAAATTGAACAAATGTGACAGAATTTCCCTGAAATCTTATATTAAACAAAATATAAAATGATCTAATCGGGTCTCTGATTGGCCTATCATAGATGTTTAATAGGGTATTTTACTCGCCTTTCCACGCGCTTTAAGATGCCGCCTAGCCCAGTACGCTATCTGAAATAGGAACGACGTAAATAGAACAAATATGATAGAATTTCGCTGAATTCTTATATTAACCGTAATATAAAATGATCTAATCGGGTATCTGTTTGCCTTACCCTAGAAGTTTAATAGTGCATTTTACTCGCCATTTCATGCGTTTTCAGATGCCGCTTAGCCCAATACGCTATCTGAAATAGGAGCGACGTAAATTGAACAAATGTGATAGAATTTCCTTGAATTCTTATATTAACCAAAATATAAAATGATCTGATCGGGTCCCTGACTGCCCTATCATAGAAGTTTAATAGTGCATTTTACTCGCCATTCCACGCTCTTTAAGATGCCGCCTAGCCCAGTACGCTATCTGAAATAGGAGCGACGTAAATTGAACAAATGTGATAGAATTTTGCTGAATTCTTAAATTAACGGTAATATAAAATGATCTAATCGGGTCTCTGTTTGCCCTACCCTAGAAGTTTAATAGTGCATTTCACTCGTCATTTCATGCGCTTTGAGATGCCGCTTAGCACACTGCGCTATCTGAAAAAGGAGAGACGTAAATTCAACAAATGTGATAGTATTTCGCTGAATTCTTATATTAACCATAATATAAAATGATCTAATCGGGTCTCTGATTGCCCTATCATAGAAGTTTAATAGTGCATTTTACTCGCCATTTCATGCGCTTTGAGATGCCGCTTAGCCCAATACACTATCTGAAATAGGAGCGACGTAAATTGAACAAATGTGATAGAATTTCCCTGAATTCTTAAATTAACATTAATGTAAAATGATCTAATCGGGTCTCTGTTCGCCCTACCCTAGAAGTTTAATATTGCATTGCACTCGCCCTTTCATGCGCTTTGAGATGCCGCTTAGCCCAATACGCTATCTGAAATAGGACCGACGTAAATTGAACAAATGTGATAGAATTACGCTGAATTCTTATATTAACCGTAATGTAAAATTATCTAATCGGGTCTCTCTTTGCCTTACCCTAGAAGTTTAATAGTACATTTCACTCGTCATTTTATGCGCTTTGAGATGCCGCATAGCCCACTACGCTATCTGAAATAGGAGAGACGTAAATTTAACAAATGTGATAGAATTTCGCTGAATTCATTTATTAACCGTAATGTAAAATGATCTAATCGAGTCTCTGTTCACCCTAGCCTATAAGTTTAATAGTGCATTTTATTCGCCATCTCATGCGCTTTGATACGCCGCTTAGCCCAATACGCTATCTGCAATAGGAACGACGTAAATTGAACGAATGTGATAGAATTTCCCTGAAATGTTATATTAAACAAAATATAAAATGGTCTAATCGGGTCTCTGATTGCCCTATCATAGAAGTTTAGTAGTGCATTTTGCTCGCCCTTCCACGCGCTTTATGATGCCGCCTAGCCCAGTACGCTATCTGCAATAGGAGCGACGTAGGTTGAACAAATGTGATAGAATTACGCTGTGTTCTTATATTAACCGTAACATAAAGTGATCTAATCGGGTCTCGTTTTGCTTTACCCTAGAAGTTTAATAGTGCGTTTTACTCGTCATTTCATGCGCTTTGAGGTTCCGCTTAGCCCAACACGCTATCTGAAATAGGAGCGACGTAAATTGAACAAATGTGATAGAATTTCGCTGAATTCATATATTAACCAAAATATAAAATGATCTAATTGGGTCTCTGATTGCCCTATCATAGAAGTTTAATAGTGCATTTCACTCATCATTTCATGCGCTTTGAGATACCGCTTAGCCGAATACGCTATCTGAAATAGGAGCGACGTAAATTGAACAAATGTGATAGAATTTCCCTGAATTCTTATATTAACCTTAATGTAAAATGATCTAATCGGGTCTCTGTTTGCCCTAGCCAAGAAGATTAATAGTGCATTTTATTGGACATTCCATGCGCTTTGAGATGCCGCTTAGCCCAATACGCTATCTGAAATAGGAGCAACGTAAATTGAACAAATGTGATAGAATTTCGCTGCATTCATATATTAACCAAAATATAAAATGATCTAATCGGGTCTCTGATTGCCCTACCCTAGAAGTTTAATAGTGCATTTTACTCGCCATTCCACGCGCTTTAAGATGCCGCCTAGCCCAGTACGCTATCTCAAGCAGGTGCGGCGTAAGTTGAACAAATGTGATAGAATTACGCTGAATTCTTATATTATCCGTAATATAAAATGATCTAATCGGTTCTCTGTTTGCCTTATCCTAGAAGTTCAATAGTACATCTTACTCGCCATTTCATGCGCTTTGAGATGCCGCTTAGCCCAATACGCTATCTTTAATAGGAGCGACGTAAATTGAACAAATGTGATAGAATTTCGCTGAATTCTTATATTAACCAAAATATAAAATGACCTAATCGGGTCTCTGATTGCTCTATCATAGTAGTTTAGTAGTGCATTTTACTCGCCATTCCACGCGCTTTAAGATACCGCCTAGCCCAGTGCGCTATCTGAAATAGGAGCGACCTAAGTTGAACAAATGTGATAGAATTACGCTGAATTCTTATATTAACCGTAATATAAAATGATCTAATCGGGTCTCTGATTGCCCTATCATAGAAGTTTAATAGTGCATTTTACTCGCCATTTCTTGCGCTTTGAGATGCCGCTTCGCCCAATACGCTATCTGAAATAGGAGCGACGTAAATTGAACAAATGTGATAGAATTTCGCTGAATTCTTAAATTAACCATAATATAAAATGATCTAATCGGGTCTCTGTTTGCCCTACCCTAGAAGTTTAACAGTGCATTTTACTCGTCATTTCATACGCTTTGAGATGCCGCCAAGCCCAATAAGCTATCTGAAATAGGAGCGACGTAAATTGAACAAATGTGACAGAATTTCCCTGAAATCTTATATTAAACCAAATATAAAATGATCTAATCGGGTCTCTGATTGGCCTGTCATAGATGTTTAATAGGGTATTTTACTCGCCTTTCCACGCGCTTTAAGATGCCGCCTAGCCCAGCACGCTATCTGAAATAGGAACGACGTAAATTGAACAAATGTGACAGAATTTCGCTCAATTCTTATATTAACCAAAATATAAAATGATCTAATCGGGTCTCTGTTTGCCCTACCCTAGAAGTTTAATAGTGCATTTTACTCGCCATTTCTTGCGCTTTGAGATGCCGCTTAGCCCAATACGCTATCTGAAATAGGAGCGACGTAGGTTGAACAAATGTGATAGAATTACGCTGTGTTCTTATATTAACCGTAACATAAAATTATCTAATCGGGTCTCTCTTTGCCTTACCCTAGAAGTTTAATAGTGCATTTCACTCGTCATTTTATGCGCTTTGAGATGCCGCATAGCCCACTACGCTATCTGAAATAGGAGAGACGTAAATTTAACAAATGTGATAGAATTTCGCTGAATTCATTTATTAACCGTAATGTAAAATGATCTAATCGGGTCTCTGTTCACCCTAGCCTATAAGTTTAATAGTGCATTTTATTCGCCATCTCATGCGCTTTGAGACGCCGCTTAGCCCAATACGCTATCTGCAATAGGAACGACGTAAATTGAACGAATGTGATAGAATTTCCCTGAAATCTTATATTAAACAAAATATAAAATGGTCTAATCGGGTCTCTGATTGCCCTATCATAGAAGTTTAGTAGTGCATTTTGCTCGCCCTTCCACGCGCTTTATGATGCCGCCTAGCCCAGTACGCTATCTGAAATAGGAGCGACGTAGGTTGAACAAATGTGATAGAATTTCGCTGAATTCTTATATTAACCAAAATATAAAATGATCTAATCGGGTCTCTGATAGCCCTATCATAGAAGTTTAATAGTGCATTTTACTCGCCATTCCACGCGCTTTAAGATGCCGCCTAGCCCAGTACGCTATCTGAAAGAGGAGCGACGTAAATTGAACAAATGTGATAGAATTTCGCTGAATTCTTATATTAACCGTAATATAAAATGATCTATTCGGGTTTCTGTTCGCCCTACCCCAGAAGTTTAATAGAGCATTTCACTCGTCAATCCATGCGCTTTGAGATGCCGCTTAGCCCAATACGCTATCTGAAATAGGAGCGACGTAAATTGAACAAATGTGATAGAATTTCGCTGAATTCTTATAATAACCAAAATACAAAATGATCTAATCGGGTCTCTGATTGCCCTATCATAGAAGTTTAATAGTGCATTTTACTCGCCATTCTACGCGCTTTAAGATGCCGCCTAGCCCAGTACGCTATCTGAAATAGGAGCTACGTAAGTTGAACAAATGTGACAGAATTACGCTGAATTCTTATATTAACCTTAATGTAAAATGATCTAATGTGGTCTCTGTTCGCCCTACCCTAGAAGTTTAATAGTGCATTTCACTCGTCATTTCATGCGCTTTGAGATGCCGCTTAGCCCAATAAGCTATCTGAAATAGGAGCGACGTAAATTGAACAAATGTGACAGAATTTCGCTGAATTCTTATATTAACCAAAATATAAAATGATCTAATCGGGTCTCTGATTGCCCTATGATAGAAGTTTAATAGTGCATTTTACTCGCCATTCCGCGCGCTTTAAGATACCGCCTAGCCCAGTATGCTATCTGAAATAGGAACTACGTAAATTGAACAAATGTGATAGAATTTTGCTGAATTCTTAAATTAAGCATAATATAAAATGATCTAATCGGGTCTCTGATTGCCCTACACTAGAAGTATAATAGTGCATTTTACTCGCCATTTCATGCGCTTTGAGATGCCGCTTAGCCCAATACGCTATCTGAAACAGGAGCGACGTAAATTAAACAAATGTAATAGAATTTCGCTGAATTCTTATATTAACCAAAATACAAAATGATCTAATCGGGTCTCTGATTGCCCTACCCTAGAAGTTTAATAGTGCATTTTACTCGCCATGTCTTGCGCTTTGAGATGCAGCTTACCCCAATACGCTATCTGAAATAGGAGCGACGTAAATTGAACAAATGTGATAGAATTTCGCTGAATTCTTATATTAACCAAAACATAAAATGATCTAATCGGGTCTCTGATAGCCCTATCATAGAAGTTTGATAGTGCATTTTACTCGCCATTCCACGCGCTTTAAGATGCCGCCTAGCCCGGTACGCTATCTGAAAGAGGAGTGACGTAAGTTGAACAAATGTGATAGAATTACGCTGAATTCTTATATTAACCGTAATATAAAATGATCTAATCGGGTATCTGTTTGCCTTACCCTAGAAGTTTAATAGTGCATTTTAATCACCATTTCATGGGCTTTGAGATGCCGCTTAGCCCAATACGCTATCTGAAATAGGAGCGACGTAAATTGAACAAATGTGATAGAGTTTCCCTGAATTCTTATATTAACATTAATGTAAAATGATCTAATCGGGTCTCTGTTCGCCCTATCATAGAAGTTTAATAGTGCATTTTACTCGCCATTCCACGCGCTTTAAGATGCCGCCTAGCCCAGTACGCTATCTGAAATAGGAGCGACGTAAATTGAACAAATGTGATAGAATCTTGCTGAATTCTTAAATTAACCATAATATAAAATGATCTAATCGGGTCTCTGTTTGCCCTACCCTAGAGGTTTAATAGTGCATTTTACTCGCCATTTCATGCGCCTTCAGATGCCGTTTAGCCGAATACGCTATCTGAAATAGCAGCGACGTAAATTGAACAAATGTGATAGAATTTCGCTGAATTCTTAAATTAACCATAATATAAAATGATCTAATCGGGTCTCTGCTTGCCCTACCCTAGAAGTTTAATAGTGCATTTCACTCGTCATTTCGTGCGCTTCGAGATGCCGCATTGCCCAATACGCTACCTGAAATAGGAGCGACGTAAATTGAACAAATGTGATAGAATTTCGCTGAATTCTTAAATTAACCATAATATAAAATGATCTAATCGGGTCTCCGATTGCCCTATCATAGAAGTTTAATAGTGCATTTTACTCGCCATTCCACGCGCTTTAAGATGCCGCCTAGCCCAGTACGCTATCTGAAATAGGAGCTACGTAAGTTGAACAAATGTGATAGAATTTTGCTGAATTCTTAAATTAACCATAATATAAAATGATCTAGTCGGGTCTCTGATTACCCTACCCTAGAAGTTTAGTAGTGCATTTTACTCGCCATTTCATGCGCTTTGAGATGCCGCTTAGCCCAATACGCTATCTGAAATAGGAGCGACGTAAATTGAACAAATGTGATAGAATTTCGCTGAATTCTTATATTAACCAAAATATAAAATGATCTAATCGGGTCTCTGTTTGCCCTACCCTAGAAGTTTAATAGTGCATTTTACTCGCCATTTCTCGCGCTTTGAGATGCCGCTTAGCCCAATACGCTATCTGAAATATCAGCGACGTAAATTGAACAAATCTGAGAGAATTTCGCTGAATTCTTAAATTAACCATAATATAAAATGATCTTATCGGGTCTCTGTTTGCACTACCCTAGAAGTTTAATAGTGCATTTTACTCGACATTTCTTGCGCTTTGAGATGCCGCTTAGTCCAATACGCTATCTGAAATATCAGCGACGTAAATTGAACAAATGTGAGAGAATTTCGCTGAATTCTTATATTAACCAAAATATATAATGATCTAATCGGGTCTCTGATTGCCCTATCATAGAAGTTTAGTAGTGCATTTTACTCGCCCTTCCACGCGCTTTGAGATGCCGCCTAGCCCAGTACGCTATCTGAAATAGGAGCGACGTAAGTTGAACAAATGTGATAGAATTACGCTGAATTCTTATATTAACCGTAATATAAAATGATCTAATCGGGTCTCTGTTTGCCCTACCCTAGAAGTTTAACAGTGCATTTTACTCGTCATTTCATGCGCTTTGAGATGCCGCATAGCACAATACGCTATCTGAAATAGGAACGACGTAAATTGAACAAACGTGATAGAATTTTTCTGAATTCTTAAATTAACCATAATATAAAATGATCTAATCGGGTCTCCGTTTGCCCTACCCTTGAAGTTTAATAGTGCATTTTACTCGCCATTCCACGCGCTTTAAGATGCCGCCTAGCCCAGTACGCTATCTGAAATAGGAGCGACGTAAATGGAACAAATGTGTTAGAATTTCGCTGAATTATTATATTAACCAAAATATAAAATAATCTAATCGGGTCTCTGATTTCCTTATCATAGAAGTTTAACAGTGCATCTGACTCGCCATTTCATGCGCTTTGAGATGCCGCTTAGCCCAATACGCTATCTGAAATACGAGCGACGTAAGTTGAACAAATGTGATAGAATTTCGCTGAATTCTTTTATTAACCATAATGTAAAATGATCTTATCGCGTCTCTGTTTGCCCTACCCTAGAAGTTTAATAGTGCATTTTACTCGCCATTTCATGCGCTTTGAGATGCCGCTTAGCCCAATACGCTATCTGAAATAGGAGCGGCGTAAATTGAATAAATGTGATAGAATTTCGCTGAATTCTTAAATTAACCATAATATAAATTGATCTTATCGGGACTCTGTTTGCCCTACCCTAGAAGTTTAATAGTGCATTTTACTCGCCATTTCATGCGCTTTGAGATGCCGCGTAGCCCAATACGCTATCTGAAATACGAGCGACGTAAGAGGAACAAATGTGATAGAATTTCGCTGAATTCTTTTATTAACCATAATGTAAAATGATCTAATCGGGTCTCTGTTCGCCCTAGCCTAGAAGTTTACTAGTGCATTTTATTCGCCATTTCATGCTCTTTGAGATGCCGCTTAGCCGAATACGCAAACTGAAATAGGAGCGACGTAAATTGAACAAATGAGATAGAATTTCCCTGAAATCTTATATTAAACAAAATATAAAATGATCTAATCGAGTGCCTGATTGCCCTATCATAGAAGTTTAGTAGTGCATTTTACTCGCCATGTCTTGCGCTTTGAGATGCAGCTTACCCCAATACGCTATCTGAAATAGGAGAGACGTAAATTTAACAAATGTGATAGAATTTCGCTGAATTCATTTATTAACCGTAATGTAAAATGATCTAATCGAGTCTCTGTTCACCCTAGCCTATAAGTTTAATAGTGCATTTTATTCGCCATCTCATGCGCTTTGATACGCCGCTTAGCCCAATACGCTATCTGCAATAGGAACGACGTAAATTGAACGAATGTGATAGAATTTCCCTGAAATGTTATATTAAACAAAATATAAAATGGTCTAATCGGGTCTCTGATTGCCCTATCATAGAAGTTTAGTAGTGCATTTTGCTCGCCCTTCCACGCGCTTTATGATGCCGCCTAGCCCAGTACGCTATCTGCAATAGGAGCGACGTAGGTTGAACAAATGTGATAGAATTACGCTGTGTTCTTATATTAACCGTAACATAAAATGATCTAATCGGGTCTCGTTTTGCTTTACCCTAGAAGTTTAATAGTGCGTTTTACTCGTCATTTCATGCGCTTTGAGGTTCCGCTTAGCCCAACACGCTATCTGAAATAGGAGCGACGTAAATTGAACAAATGTGATAGAATTTCGCTGAATTCATATATTAACCAAAATATAAAATGATCTAATTGGGTCTCTGATTGCCCTATCATAGAAGTTTAATAGTGCATTTCACTCATCATTTCATGCGCTTTGGGATACCGCTTAGCCGAATACGCTATCTGAAATAGGAGCGACGTAAATTGAACAAATGTGATAGAATTTCCCTGAATTCTTATATTAACCTTAATGTAAAATGATCTAATCGGGTCTCTGTTTGCCCTAGCCAAGAAGATTAATAGTGCATTTTATTGGACATTCCATGCGCTTTGAGATGCCGCTTAGCCCAATACGCTATCTGAAATAGGAGCAACGTAAATTGAACAAATGTGATAGAATTTCGCTGCATTCATATATTAACCAAAATATAAAATGATCTAATCGGGTCTCTGATTGCCCTACCCTAGAAGTTTAATAGTGCATTTTACTCGCCATTCCACGCGCTTTAAGATGCCGCCTAGCCCAGTACGCTATCTCAAGCAGGTGCGGCGTAAGTTGAACAAATGTGATAGAATTACGCTGAATTCTTATATTATCCGTAATATAAAATGATCTAATCGGTTCTCTGTTTGCCTTATCCTAGAAGTTCAATAGTACATCTTACTCGCCATTTCATGCGCTTTGAGATGCCGCTTAGCCCAATACGCTATCTTTAATAGGAGCGACGTAAATTGAACAAATGTGATAGAATTTCGCTGAATTCTTATATTAACCAAAATATAAAATGACCTAATCGGGTCTCCGATTGCTCTATCATAGTAGTTTAGTAGTGCATTTTACTCGCCATTCCACGCGCTTTAAGATACCGCCTAGCCCAGTGCGCTATCTGAAATAGGAGCGACCTAAGTTGAACAAATGTGATAGAATTACGCTGAATTCTTATATTAACCGTAATATAAAATGATCTAATCGGGTCTCTGATTGCCCTATCATAGAAGTTTAATAGTGCATTTTACTCGCCATTTCATGCGCTTTCAGATGCCGCTTAGCCCAATACGCTATCGTTAATAGGAGCGACGTAAATTGAACAAATGTGACAGAATTTCGCTCAATTCTTATATTAACCAAAATATAAAATGATCTAATCGGGTCTCTGTTTGCCCTACCCTAGAAGTTTAATAGTGCATTTTACTCGCCATTTCTTGCGCTTTGAGATGCCGCTTCGCCCAATACGCTACCTGAAATAGGAGCGACGTAAATTGAACAAATGTGATAGAATTTCGCTGAATTCTTAAATTAACCATAATATAAAATGATCTAATCGGGTCTCTGTTTGCCCTACCCTAGAAGTTTAACAGTGCATTTTACTCGTCATTTCATACGCTTTGAGATGCCGCCAAGCCCAATAAGCTATCTGAAATAGGAGCGACGTAAATTGAACAAATGTGACAGCATTTCCCTGAAATCTTATATTAAACCAAATATAAAATGATCTAATCGGGTCTCTGATTGGCCTGTCATAGATGTTTAATAGGGTATTTTACTCGCCTTTCCACGCGCTTTAAGATGCCGCCTAGCCCAGTACGCTATCTGAAATAGGAACGACGTAAATTGAACAAATGTGATAGAATTACGCTGAATTCTTATATTAACCGTAATATAAAATGATCTAATCGGGTCTCTGATTGCCCTATCATAGAAGTTTAATAGTGCATTTTACTCGCCTTTCCACGCGCTTTAAGATGCCGCCTAGCCCAGTACGCTATCTGAAATAGGAACGACGTAAATTGAACAAATGTGACAGAATTTCGCTCAATTCTTATATTAACCAAAATATAAAATGATCTAATCGGGTCTCTGTTTGCCCTACCCTAGAAGTTTAATAGTGCATTTTACTCGCCATTTCTTGCGCTTTGAGATGCCGCTTAGCCCAATACGCTATCTGAAATAGGAGCGACGTAGGTTGAACAAATGTGATAGAATTACGCTGTGTTCTTATATTAACCGTAACATAAAATTATCTAATCGGGTCTCTCTTTGCCTTACCCTAGAAGTTTAATAGTGCATTTCACTCGTCATTTTATGCGCTTTGAGATGACGCATAGCCTACTACGCTATCTGAAATAGGAGAGACGTAAATTTAACAAATGTGATAGAATTTCGCTGAATTCATTTATTAACCGTAATGTAAAATGATCTAATCGGGTCTCTGTTCACCCTAGCCTATAAGTTTAATAGTGCATTTTATTCGCCATCTCATGCGCTTTGAGACGCCGCTTAGCCCAATACGCTATCTGCAATAGGAACGACGTAAATTGAACGAATGTGATAGAATTTCCCTGAAATCTTATATTAAACAAAATATAAAATGGTCTAATCGGGTCTCTGATTGCCCTATCATAGAAGTTTAGTAGTGCATTTTGCTCGCCCTTCCACGCGCTTTATGATGCCGCCTAGCCCAGTACGCTATCTGAAATAGGAGCGACGTAGGTTGAACAAATGTGATAGAATTTCGCTGAATTCTTATATTAACCAAAATATAAAATGATCTAATCGGGTCTCTGATAGCCCTATCATAGAAGTTTAATAGTGCATTTTACTCGCCATTCCACGCGCTTTAAGATGCCGCCTAGCCCAGTACGCTATCTGAAAGAGGAGCGACGTAAATTGAACAAATGTGATAGAATTTCGCTGAATTCTTATATTAACCGTAATATAAAATGATCTATTCGGGTTTCTGTTCGCCCTACCCCAGAAGTTTAATAGAGCATTTCACTCGTCAATCCATGCGCTTTGAGATGCCGCTTAGCCCAATACGCTATCTGAAATAGGAGCGACGTAAATTGAACAAATGTGATAGAATTTCGCTGAATTCTTATAATAACCAAAATACAAAATGATCTAATCGGGTCTCTGATTGCCCTATCATAGAAGTTTAATAGTGCATTTTACTCGCCATTCTACGCGCTTTAAGATGCCGCCTAGCCCAGTACGCTATCTGAAATAGGAGCTACGTAAGTTGAACAAATGTGACAGAATTACGCTGCATTCTTATATTAACCTTAATGTAAAATGATCTAATGTGGTCTCTGTTCGCCCTACCCTAGAAGTTTAATAGTGCATTTCACTCGTCATTTCATGCGCTTTGAGATGCCGCTTAGCCCAATAAGCTATCTGAAATAGGAGCGACGTAAATTGAACAAATGTGACAGAATTACGCTGAATTCTTATATTAACCAAAATATAAAATGATCTAATCGGGTCTCTGATTGCCCTATGATAGAAGTTTAATAGTGCATTTTACTCGCCATTCCGCGCGCTTTAAGATACCGCCTAGCCCAGTATGCTATCTGAAATAGGAACTACGTAAATTGAACAAATGTGATAGAATTTTGCTGAATTCTTAAATTAAGCATAATATAAAATGATCTAATCGGGTCTCTGATTGCCCTACACTAGAAGTATAATAGTGCATTTTACTCGCCATTTCATGCGCTTTGAGATGCCGCTTAGCCCAATACGCTATCTGAAACAGGAGCGACGTAAATTAAACAAATGTAATAGAATTTCGCTGAATTCTTATATTAACCAAAATACAAAATGATCTAATCGGGTCTCTGATTGCCCTACCCTAGAAGTTTAATAGTGCATTTTACTCGCCATGTCTTGCGCTTTGAGATGCAGCTTACCCCAATACGCTATCTGAAATAGGAGCGACGTAAATTGAACAAATGTGATAGAATTTCGCTGAATTCTTATATTAACCAAAACATAAAATGATCTAATCGGGTCTCTGATAGCCCTATCATAGAAGTTTGATAGTGCATTTTACTCGCCATTCCACGCGCTTTAAGATGCCGCCTAGCCCGGTACGCTATCTGAAAGAGGAGTGACGTAAGTTGAACAAATGTGATAGAATTACGCTGATTTCTTATATTAACCGTAATATAAAATGATCTAATCGGGTATCTGTTTGCCTTACCCTACAAGTTTAATAGTGCATTTTAATCACCATTTCATGGGCTTTGAGATGCCGCTTAGCCCAATACGCTATCTGAAATAGGAGCGACGTAAATTGAACAAATGTGATAGAGTTTCCCTGAATTCTTATATTAACATTAATGTAAAATGATCTAATCGGGTCTCTGTTCGCCCTATCATAGAAGTTTAATAGTGCATTTTACTCGCCATTCCACGCGCTTTAAGATGCCGCCTAGCCCAGTACGCTATCTGAAATAGGAGCGACGTAAATTGAACAAATGTGATAGAATCTTGCTGAATTCTTAAATTAACCATAATATAAAATGATCTAATCGGGTCTCTGTTCGCCCTACCCTAGAGGTTTAATAGTGCATTTTACTCGCCATTTCATGCGCCTTCAGATGCCGTTTAGCCGAATACGCTATCTGAAATAGGAGCGACGTAAATTGAACAAATGTGATAGAATTTCGCTGAATTCTTAAATTAACCATAATATAAAATGATCTAATCGGGTCTCTGCTTGCCCTACCCTAGAAGTTTAATAGTGCATTTCACTCGTCATTTCGTGCGCTTCGAGATGCCGCATTGCCCAATACGCTACCTGAAATAGGAGCGACGTAAATTGAACAAATGTGATAGAATTTCGCTGAATTCTTAAATTAACCATAATATAAAATGATCTAATCGGGTCTCCGATTGCCCTATCATAGAAGTTTAATAGTGCATTTTACTCGCCATTCCACGCGCTTTAAGATGCCGCCTAGCCCAGTACGCTATCTGAAATAGGAGCTACGTAAGTTGAACAAATGTGATAGAATTTTGCTGAATTCTTAAATTAACCATAATATAAAATGATCTAGTCGGGTCTCTGATTACCCTACCCTAGAAGTTTAGTAGTGCATTTTACTCGCCATTTCATGCGCTTTGAGATGCCGCTTAGCCCAATACGCTATCTGAAATAGGAGCGACGTAAATTGAACAAATGTGATAGAATTTCGCTGAATTCTTATATTAACCAAAATATAAAATGATCTAATCGGGTCTCTGTTTGCCCTACCCTAGAAGTTTAATAGTGCATTTTACTCGCCATTTCTCGCGCTTTGAGATGCCGCTTAGCCCAATACGCTATCTGAAATATCAGCGACGTAAATTGAACAAATCTGAGAGAATTTCGCTGAATTCTTAAATTAACCATAATATAAAATGATCTTATCGGGTCTCTGTTTGCACTACCCTAGAAGTTTAATAGTGCATTTTACTCGACATTTCTTGCGCTTTGAGATGCCGCTTAGTCCAATACGCTATCTGAAATATCAGCGACGTAAATTGAACAAATGTGAGAGAATTTCGCTGAATTCTTATATTAACCAAAATATATAATGATCTAATCGGGTCTCTGATTGCCCTATCATAGAAGTTTAGTAGTGCATTTTACTCGCCCTTCCACGCGCTTTGAGATACCGCCTAGCCCAGTACGCTATCTGAAATAGGAGCGACGTAAGTTGAACAAATGTGATAGAATTACGCTGAATTCTTATATTAACCGTAATATAAAATGATCTAATCGGGTCTCTGTTTGCCCTACCCTAGAAGTTTAACAGTGCATTTTACTCGTCATTTCATGCGCTTTGAGATGCCGCATAGCACAATACGCTATCTGAAATAGGAACGACGTAAATTGAACAAACGTGATAGAATTTTTCTGAATTCTTAAATTAACCATAATATAAAATGATCTAATCGGGTCTCCGTTTGCCCTACCCTTGAAGTTTAATAGTGCATTTTACTCGCCATTCCACGCGCTTTAAGATGCCGCCTAGCCCAGTACGCTATCTGAAATAGGAGCGACGTAAATGGAACAAATGTGTTAGAATTTCGCTGAATTATTATATTAACCAAAATATAAAATAATCTAATCGGGTCTCTGATTTCCTTATCATAGAAGTTTAACAGTGCATTTGACTCGCCATTTCATGCGCTTTGAGATGCCGCTTAGCCCAATACGCTATCTGAAATACGAGCGACGTAAGTTGAACAAATGTGATAGAATTTCGCTGAATTCTTTTATTAACCATAATGTAAAATGATCTTATCGCGTCTCTGTTTGCCCTACCCTAGAAGTTTAATAGTGCATTTTATTCGCCATTTCATGCTCTTTGAGATGCCGCTTAGCCGAATACGCAAACTGAAATAGGAGCGACGTAAATTGAACAAATGAGATAGAATTTCCCTGAAATCTTATATTAAACAAAATATAAAATGATCTAATCGAGTGCCTGATTGCCCTATCATAGAAGTTTAGTAGTGCATTTTACTCGTCATGTCTTGCGCTTTGAGATGCAGCTTACCCCAATACGCTATCTGAAATAGGAGCGACGTAAATTGAACAAATGTGATAGAATTTCGCTGAATTCTTATATTAACCAAAATATAAAATGATCTAATCGGGTCTCTGTTTGCCCTACCCTAGAAGTTTAATAGTGCATTTTACTCGCCATTTCTCGCGCATTGAGATGCCGCTTAGCCCAATACGCTATCTGAAATATCAGCGACGTAAATTGAACAAATCTGAGAGAATTTCGCTGAATTCTTAAATTAACCATAATATAAAATGATCTTATCGGGTCTCTGTTTGCACTACCCTTGAAGTTTAATAGTGCATTTTACTCGACATTTCTTGCGCTTTGAGATGCCGCTTAGTCCAATACGCTATCTGAAATATCAGCGACGTAAATTGAACAAATGTGAGAGAATTTCGCTGAATTCTTATATTAACCAAAATATATAATGATCTAATCGGGTCTCTGATTGCCCTATCATAGAAGTTTAGTAGTGCATTTTACTCGCCCTTCCACGCGCTTTGAGATACCGCCTAGCCCAGTACGCTATCTGAAATAGGAGCGACGTAAGTTGAACAAATGTGATAGAATTACGCTGAATTCTTATATTAACCGTAATGTAAAATTATCTAATCGGGTCTCTCTTTGCCTTACCCTAGAAGTTTAATAGTGCATTTCACTCGTCATTTTATGCGCTTTGAGATGCCGCATAGCCCACTACGCTATCTGAAATAGGAGAGACGTAAATTTAACAAATGTGATAGAATTTCGCTGAATTCATTTATTAACCGTAATGTAAAATGATCTAATCGAGTCTCTGTTCACCCTAGCCTATAAGTTTAATAGTGCATTTTATTCGCCATCTCATGCGCTTTGATACGCCGCTTAGCTCAATACGCTATCTGCAATAGGAACGACGTAAATTGAACGAATGTGATAGAATTTCCCTGAAATGTTATATTAAACAAAATATAAAATGGTCTAATCGGGTCTCTGATTGCCCTATCATAGAAGTTTAGTAGTGCATTTTGCTCGCCCTTCCACGCGCTTTATGATGCCGCCTAGCCCAGTACGCTATCTGCAATAGGAGCGACGTAGGTTGAACAAATGTGATAGAATTACGCTGTGTTCTTATATTAACCGTAACATAAAATGATCTAATCGGGTCTCGTTTTGCTTTACCCTAGAAGTTTAATAGTGCGTTTTACTCGTCATTTCATGCGCTTTGAGGTTCCGCTTAGCCCAACACGCTATCTGAAATAGGAGCGACGTAAATTGAACAAATGTGATAGAATTTCGCTGAATTCATATATTAACCAAAATATAAAATGATCTAATTGGGTCTCTGATTGCCCTATCATAGAAGTTTAATAGTGCATTTCACTCATCATTTCATGCGCTTTGGGATACCGCTTAGCCGAATACGCTATCTGAAATAGGAGCGACGTAAATTGAACAAATGTGATAGAATTTCCCTGAATTCTTATATTAACCTTAATGTAAAATGATCTAATCGGGTCTCTGTTTGCCCTAGCCAAGAAGATTAATAGTGCATTTTATTGGACATTCCATGCGCTTTGAGATGCCGCTTAGCCCAATACGCTATCTGAAATAGGAGCAACGTAAATTGAACAAATGTGATAGAATTTCGCTGCATTCATATATTAACCAAAATATAAAATGATCTAATCGGGTCTCTGATTGCCCTACCCTAGAAGTTTAATAGTGCATTTTACTCGCCATTCCACGCGCTTTAAGATGCCGCCTAGCCCAGTACGCTATCTGAAATAGGAGCGACATAAATTGAACAAATGTGATAGAATTTCGCTGAATTCTTAAATTAACCATAATATAAAATGATCTAATCGGGTCTCTGTTTGCCCTACCCTAGAAGTTTAACAGTGCATTTTACTCGTCATTTCATACGCTTTGAGATGCCGCCAAGCCCAATAAGCTATCTGAAATAGGAGCGACGTAAATTGAACAAATGTGACAGAATTTCCCTGAAATCTTATATTAAACCAAATATAAAATGATCTAATCGGGTCTCTGATTGGCCTGTCATAGATGTTTAATAGGGTATTTTACTCGCCTTTCCACGCGCTTTAAGATGCCGCCTAGCCCAGTACGCTATCTGAAATAGGAACGACGTAAATTGAACAAATGTGATAGAATTACGCTGAATTCTTATATTAACCGTAATATAAAATGATCTAATCGGGTCTCTGATTGCCCTATCATAGAAGTTTAATAGTGCATTTTACTCGCCTTTCCACGCGCTTTAAGATGCCGCCTAGCCCAGTACGCTATCTGAAATAGGAACGACGTAAATTGAACAAATGTGACAGAATTTCGCTCAATTCTTATATTAACCAAAATATAAAATGATCTAATCGGGTCTCTGTTTGCCCTACCCTAGAAGTTTAATAGTGCATTTTACTCGCCATTTCTTGCGCTTTGAGATGCCGCTTAGCCCAATACGCTATCTGAAATAGGAGCGACGTAAATTGAACAAATGTGATAGAATTTCGCTGAATTCTTATATTAACCGTAATATAAAATGATCTATTCGGGTTTCTGTTCGCCCTACCCCAGAAGTTTAATAGAGCATTTCACTCGTCAATCCATGCGCTTTGAGATGCCGCTTAGCCCAATACGCTATCTGAAATAGGAGCGACGTAAATTGAACAAATGTGATAGAATTTCGCTGAATTCTTATAATAACCAAAATACAAAATGATCTAATCGGGTCTCTGATTGCCCTATCATAGAAGTTTAATAGTGCATTTTACTCGCCATTCTACGCGCTTTAAGATGCCGCCTAGCCCAGTACGCTATCTGAAATAGGAGCTACGTAAGTTGAACAAATGTGACAGAATTACGCTGCATTCTTATATTAACCTTAATGTAAAATGATCTAATGTGGTCTCTGTTCGCCCTACCCTAGAAGTTTAATAGTGCATTTCACTCGTCATTTCATGCGCTTTGAGATGCCGCTTAGCCCAATAAGCTATCTGAAATAGGAGCGACGTAAATTGAACAAATGTGACAGAATTTCGCTGAATTCTTATATTAACCAAAATATAAAATGATCTAATCGGGTCTCTGATTGCCCTATGATAGAAGTTTAATAGTGCATTTTACTCGCCATTCCGCGCGCTTTAAGATACCGCCTAGCCCAGTATGCTATCTGAAATAGGAACTACGTAAATTGAACAAATGTGATAGAATTTTGCTGAATTCTTAAATTAAGCATAATATAAAATGATCTAATCGGGTCTCTGATTGCCCTACACTAGAAGTATAATAGTGCATTTTACTCGCCATTTCATGCGCTTTGAGATGCCGCTTAGCCCAATACGCTATCTGAAACAGGAGCGACGTAAATTAAACAAATGTAATAGAATTTCGCTGAATTCTTATATTAACCAAAATACAAAATGATCTAATCGGGTCTCTGATTGCCCTACCCTAGAAGTTTAATAGTGCATTTTACTCGCCATGTCTTGCGCTTTGAGATGCAGCTTACCCCAATACGCTATCTGAAATAGGAGCGACGTAAATTGAACAAATGTGATAGAATTTCGCTGAATTCTTATATTAACCAAAACATAAAATGATCTAATCGGGTCTCTGATAGCCCTATCATAGAAGTTTGATAGTGCATTTTACTCGCCATTCCACGCGCTTTAAGATGCCGCCTAGCCCGGTACGCTATCTGAAAGAGGAGTGACGTAAGTTGAACAAATGTGATAGAATTACGCTGAATTCTTATATTAACCGTAATATAAAATGATCTAATCGGGTATCTGTTTGCCTTACCCTAGAAGTTTAATAGTGCATTTTAATCACCATTTCATGGGCTTTGAGATGCCGCTTAGCCCAATACGCTATCTGAAATAGGAGCGACGTAAATTGAACAAATGTGATAGAGTTTCCCTGAATTCTTATATTAACATTAATGTAAAATGATCTAATCGGGTCTCTGTTCGCCCTATCATAGAAGTTTAATAGTGCATTTTACTCGCCATTACACGCGCTTTAAGATGCCGCCTAGCCCAGTACGCTATCTGAAATAGGAGCGACGTAAATTGAACAAATGTGATAGAATCTTGCTGAATTCTTAAATTAACCATAATATAAAATGATCTAATCGGGTCTCTGTTTGCCCTACCCTAGAGGTTTAATAGTGCATTTTACTCGCCATTTCATGCGCCTTCAGATGCCGTTTAGCCGAATACGCTATCTGAAATAGGAGCGACGTAAATTGAACAAATGTGATAGAATTTCGCTGAATTCTTAAATTAACCATAATATAAAATGATCTAATCGGGTCTCTGCTTGCCCTACCCTAGAAGTTTAATAGTGCATTTCACTCGTCATTTCGTGCGCTTCGAGATGCCGCATTGCCCAATACGCTACCTGAAATAGGAGCGACGTAAATTGAACAAATGTGATAGAATTTCGCTGAATTCTTAAATTAACCATAATATAAAATGATCTAATCGGGTCTCCGATTGCCCTATCATAGAAGTTTAATAGTGCATTTTACTCGCCCTTCCACGTGCTTTAAGATGCCGCCTAGCCCAATACGCTATCTGAAATAGGAGCGACGTAAATTGAACAAATGTGATAGAATTTCGCTGAATTCTTATATTAACCGTAATATAAAATGATCTATTCAGGTTTCTGTTCGCCCTACCCCAGAAGTTTAATAGAGCATTTCACTCGTCAATCCATGCGCTTTGAAATGCCGCTTAGCACAATACGCTATCTGAAATAGGAGCGACGTAAATTGAACAAATGTGATAGAATTTCGCTGAATTCTTATATTAACCAAAATACAAAATGATCTAATCGGGTCTCTGATTGCCCTATCATAGAAGTTTAATATTGCATTTTACTCGCCATTCCACGCGCTTTAAGATGCCTCCTAGCTCAGTACGCTATCTGAAATAGGAGCGACGAAAGTTGAACAAATGTGATAGAATTACCCTGAATTCTTATATTAACCGTAATATAAAATGATCTAATCGGGTCTCTGTTTGCCCTACCCTAGAAGTTTAATAGTGCATTTCACTCGTCATTTCATGCGCTTTGCGATGCCGCTTAGCCCAATAAGCTATCTGAAATAGGAGCGACGTAAATTGAACAAATGTGATAGAATTTCGCTGAATTCTTATATTAACCAAAATATAAAATGATCTAATCGGGTCTCTGTTTGCCCTACCCCAGAAGTTTAATAGTGCATTTTACTCGCCATTTCTCGCGCTTTGATATGCCGCTTAGCCCAATACGCTATCTGAAATATCAGCGACGTAAATTGAACAAATCTGAGAGAATTTCGCTGAATTCTTAAATTAACCATAATATAAAATGATCTTATCGGGTCTCTGTTTGCACTACCCTTGAAGTTTAATAGTGCATTTTACTCGACATTTCTTGCGCTTTGAGATGCCGCTTAGCCCAGTACGCTATCTGAAATAGGAGCGACGTAAATGGAACAAATGTGTTAGAATTTCGCTGAATTATTATATTAACCAAAATATAAAATAATCTAATCGGGTCTCTGATTTCCTTATCATAGAAGTTTAACAGTGCATTTGACTCGCCATTTCATGCGCTTTGAGATGCCGCTTAGCCCAATACGCTATCTGAAATACGAGCGACGTAAGTTGAACAAATGTGATAGAATTTCGCTGAATTCTTTTATTAACCATAATGTAAAATGATCTTATCGCGTCTCTGTTTGCCCTACCCTAGAAGTTTAATAGTGCATTTTACTCGCCATTTCATGCGCTTTGAGATGCCGCTTAGCCCAATACGCTATCTGAAATAGGAGCGGCGTAAATTGAATAAATGTGATAGAATTTCGCTGAATTCTTAAATTAACCATAATATAAATTGATCTTATCGGGACTCTGTTTGCCCTACCCTAGAAGTTTAATAGTGCATTTTACTCGCCATTTCATGCGCTTTGAGATGCCGCGTAGCCCAATACGCTATCTGAAATACGAGCGACGTAAGAGGAACAAATGTGATAGAATTTCGCTGAATTCTTTTATTAACCATAATGTAAAATGATCTAATCGGGTCTCTGTTCGCCCTAGCCTAGAAGTTTACTAGTGCATTTTATTCGCCATTTCATGCTCTTTGAGATGCCGCTTAGCCGAATACGCAAACTGAAATAGGAGCGACGTAAATTGAACAAATGAGATAGAATTTCCCTGAAATCTTATATTAAACAAAATATAAAATGATCTAATCGAGTGCCTGATTGCCCTATCATAGAAGTTTAGTAGTGCATTTTACTCGCCATGTCTTGCGCTTTGAGATGCAGCTTACCCCAATACGCTATCTGAAATAGGAGCGACGTAAATTGAACAAATGTGATAGAATTTCGCTGAATTCTTATATTAACCAAAATATAAAATGATCTAATCGGGTCTCTGTTTGCCCTACCCTAGAAGTTTAATAGTGCATTTTACTCGCCATTTCTCGCGCTTTGAGATGCCGCTTAGCCCAATACGCTATCTGAAATATCAGCGACGTAAATTGAACAAATCTGAGAGAATTTCGCTGAATTCTTAAATTAACCATAATATAAAATGATCTTATCGGGTCTCTGTTTGCACTACCCTTGAAGTTTAATAGTGCATTTTACTCGACATTTCTTGCGCTTTGAGATGCCGCTTAGTCCAATACGCTATCTGAAATATCAGCGACGTAAATTGAACAAATGTGAGAGAATTTCGCTGAATTCTTATATTAACCAAAATATATAATGATCTAATCGGGTCTCTGATTGCCCTATCATAGAAGTTTAGTAGTGCATTTTACTCGCCCTTCCACGCGCTTTGAGATACCGCCTAGCCCAGTACGCTATCTGAAATAGGAGCGACGTAAGTTGAACAAATGTGATAGAATTACGCTGAATTCTTATATTAACCGTAATATAAAATGATCTAATCGGGTCTCTGTTTGCCCTACCCTAGAAGTTTAACAGTGCATTTTACTCGTCATTTCATGCGCTTTGAGATGCCGCATAGCACAATACGCTATCTGAAATAGGAACGACGTAAATTGAACAAACGTGATAGAATTTTTCTGAATTCTTAAATTAACCATAATATAAAATGATCTAATCGGGTCTCCGTTTGCCCTACCCTTGAAGTTTAATAGTGCATTTTACTCGCCATTCCACGCGCTGTAAGATGCCGCCTAGCCCAGTACGCTATCTGAAATAGGAGCGACGTAAATGGAACAAATGTGTTAGAATTTCGCTGAATTATTATATTAACCAAAATATAAAATAATCTAATCGGGTCTCTGATTTCCCTATCATAGAAGTTTAACAGTGCATTTGACTCGCCATTTCATGCGCTTTGAGATGCCGCTTAGCCCAATACGCTATCTGAAATACGAGCGACGTAAGTTGAACGAATGTGATAGAATTTCGCTGAATTCTTTTATTAACCATAATGTAAAATGATCTTATCGCGTCTCTGTTTGCCCTACCCTAGAAGTTTAATAGTGCATTTTACTCGCCATTTCATGCGCTTTGAGATGCCGCTTAGCCCAATACGCTATCTGAAATAGGAGCGGCGTAAATTGAATAAATGTGATAGAATTTCGCTGAATTCTTAAATTAACCATAATATAAATTGATCTTATCGGGACTCTGTTTGCCCTACCCTAGAAGTTTAATAGTGTATTTTACTCGCCATTTCATGCGCTTTGAGATGCCGCGTAGCCCAATACGCTATCTGAAATACGAGCGACGTAAGAGGAACAAATGTGATAGAATTTCGCTGAATTCTTTTATTAACCATAATGTAAAATGATCTAACCGGGTCTCTGTTCGCCCTAGCCTAGAAGTTTACTAGTGCATTTTATTCGCCATTTCATGCTCTTTGAGATGCCGCTTAGCCGAATACGCAAACTGAAATAGGAGCGACGTAAATTGAACAAATGAGATAGAATTTCCCTGAAATCTTATATTAAACAAAATATAAAATGATCTAATCGAGTGCCTGATTGCCCTATCATAGAAGTTTAGTAGTGCATTTTACTCGCCATGTCTTGCGCTTTGAGATGCAGCTTACCCCAATACGCTATCTGAAATAGGAGCGACGTAAATTGAACAAATGTGATAGAATTTCGCTGAATTCTTATATTAACCAAAACATAAAATGATCTAATCGGGTCTCTGATAGCCCTATCATAGAAGTTTGATAGTGCATTTCACTCGCCATTCCACGCGCTTTAAGATGCCGCCTAGCCCAGTACGCTATCTGAAAGAGGAGTGACGTAAGTTGAACAAATGTGATAGAATTACGCTGAATTCTTATATTAACCGTAATATAAAATTATCTAATCGGGTATCCGTTTGCCTCACCCTAGAAGTTTAATAGTGCATTTTAATCGCCATTTCATGGGCTTTGAGATGCCGCTTAGCCCAATACGCTATCTGAAATAGGAGCGACGTAAATTGAACAAATGTGATAGAATTTCGGCGAATTCTTATATTAACCATAATATAAAATGATCTAATCGGGTCTCTGTTTGCCCTACCCTAGAAGTTTAATAGTGCATTTTACTCGCCATTTCATGCGCTTTCAGATGCCGCTAAGCCCAATAAGCTATCTGAAATAGGAGCGACGTAAATTGAACAAATGTGATAGAATTTCGGCGAATTCTTAAAGTAACCATAATATAAAATGATCTAATCGGGTCTCTGTTTGCCCTATCATAGAAGTTTAAGAGTGCATTTTACTCGCCATTTCTTGCGCTTTGCGATGCCGCATAGCCCAATACGCTATCTGAAATATCAGCGACGTAAGTTGAACAAATGTGATAGAATTTCGCTGATTTCTTTTATTAAACAAAATATAAAATGATCTAATCGGGTCTCTGATTGCCCTATCATAGAAGTTTAATAGTGCATCTTACTCGCCATTTCATGCGCTTTGAGATGCCACTTAGCCCAATACGCTATCTGCAATAGGAGCGACGTAAGTTGAACAAATGTGATAGAATTTCGCTGAATTCTTTTATTAACCATAATGTAAAATGATCTAATCGGGTCTCTGTTCGCCCTAGCCTAGAAGTTTAATAGCTCATTTTATTCGCCATTTCATGCGCTTTGAGATGCCGCTTAGCCGAATACGCTATCTGAAATAGGAGCGACGTAAATTGAACAAATGTGATAGAATTTCCCTGAATTCTTATATTAACCTTAATGTAAAATGATCTAATTGGGTCTTTCTTCGACCAACCCTAGAAGTTTAATAGTGCATTTCACTCGTCATTTAATGCGCTTTGAGATGCCGCTAAGCCCAATAAGCTGTCTGTAATAGGAGCGACGTAAATTGAACAAATGTGATAGCATTACGCTGAATTCTTATATTAACCAAAATATTAAATGATCTAATCGGGTCTCTGATTGCCCTATCATAGAAGTTTAATAGTGCATTTTACTCGCCTTTCCACGCGCTTTAAGATGCCGCCTAGCCCAGTACGCTATCTGAAATAGGAGCGACGTAAATTGAACAAATGTGATAGAATTTCCCTGAAATCTTATATTAAACAAAATATAAAATGATCTAATCGGGTCTCTGATTGCCCTAGCATAGAAGTTTAATAGTGCATTTTACTCGCCATTCCGCGCGCTTTAGGATGCCGCCTAGCCCAGTACGCTATCTGAAATAGGAGCGACGTAAATTGAACAAATGAGATAGAATTTTGCTGAATTCTTAAATTAACCATAATATAAAATGATCTAATCGGGTCTCTGTTTGCTCTACCCTAGAAGTTTAATAGTGCATTTCACTCGTCACTTCATGCGCTTTGAGATGCCGCTAAGCACAATAAGCTATCTGTAATAGGAGGGACGTAAATTGAGCAAATGTGATAGAATTTCGCTGAATTCTTTTATTAAGCAAAATGTAAAATGATCTAATCGGGTCTCTGTTTGCCCTACCCTAGAAGTTTAATAGTGCATTTTACTCGCCATTTCATGCACTTTGAGATGCTGCTTAGCCCAATACGCTAACTGAAATAGGAGCGACGTAAATTGAACAAATGTGATAGAATTTCACTGAATTCTTATATTAACCAAAATATAAAATGATCTAATCGGGTCTCTGATAGCCCTATCATAGAAGTTTAATAGTGCATTTTACTCGCCATTCCACGCGCTTTAAGATGCCGCCTAGCCCAGTACGCTATCTGAAAGAGGAGCGACGTAAGTTGAACAAATGTGATAGAATTACGCTGAATTCTTATATTAACCGTAATATAAAATGATCTAATCGGGTCTCTGTTTGCCTTATCCTAGAAGAGTAATAGTGCATTTTACTCGCCATTCCACGCGCTTTATGATGCAGCCTAGCCCAGTACGCTGTCTGAAATAGGAACGACGTAAATTGAACAAATGTGATAGAATTTTCCTGACTTCTTAAATTAACCATAATATAAAATGATCTAATCGGGTCTCTGTTTGCCCTACCCTTGAAGTTTAATAGTGCATTTTACTCGCCATTTCATGCGCTTTGAGATGCCGCTACTCCCAATACGCTATCTGAAATAGGAGCGACGTAAATTGAACAAATCTGATAGAATTTCGCTGAATTCTTATATTGACCGTAATATAAAATGATCTAATCTGGTCTCTGTTTGCCTTATCCTAGAAGTTTAATAGTGCATGTTACTCGCCATTTCATGTGCATTGAGATGCCGCTTAGCCCAATACGCTATCTGAAATAGGAGCGACGTAAATTGAACAAATGTGATAGAATTTCGCTGAATTCTTAAATTAACCATAATATAAAATGATCTTATCGGGTCTCTGTTTGCCCTACCCTAGAAGTTTAATAGTGCATTTTACTCGTCATTTCATGCGCTTTGAGATGTCGCATAGCCCAATACGCTATCGGAAATAGGAACGACGTAAATTGAACAAATGTGATAGAATTTTTCTGAATTCTTAAATTAACCATAATATAAAATGATCTAATCGGGTCTCTGTTTGCCCTACCCTTGAAGTTTAATTGTGCATTTTACTCGCCATTTTATGCGCTTTGAGATGCCGCTTAGCCCAATACGCTATCTGAAATAGGTGCGACGTAAATTGAACAAATGTGATAGAATTTCGCTGAATTCTTATATTAACCAAAATATAAAATGATCTAATCGGGTCTCTGATTGCCCTATCATAGAAGTTTGATAGTGCATTTTACTCGCCATTCCACGCGCTTTAAGATGCCGCCTAGCCCAGTACGCTATCTGAAAGAGGAGCGACGTAAGTTGAACAAATGTGATAGAATTACGCTGAATTCTTATATTAACCGTAATATAAAATGATCTAATCGGGTATCTGTGTGCCTTACCCTAGAAGTTTAATAGTGCATTTTACTCGCTATTTCATGGGCTTTGAGATGCCGCTTAGCCCAATACGCTATCTGAAATAGGAGCGACGTAAATTGAACAAATGTGACAGAATTTCCCTGAAATCTTATATTAACCTCAATGTAAAATGATCTAATCGGGTCTTCGTTCGCCCTACCCTAGAAGTTTAATAGTGCATGTCACTCGTCATTTCATGCGCTTTGAGATGCCGCTTAGCCCAATAAGGTATCTGAAATAGGAGCGACGTAAATTGACCAAATGTGATAGAATTTCGCTGAATTCTTATATTAAACAAAATATAAAATGATCTAATCGGGTCTCTGATTGCCCTATCATAGAAGTTTAATAGTGAATTTTACTCGCCATTCCACGCGCTTTAAGATGCCGCTTAGCCCAATACGCTATCTGAAATAGGAGCTACGTAAGTTGAACAAATGTGACAGAATTACGCTGAATTCTTATATTAACCGTAATATAAAATGATCTAATCGGGTCTCTGTTTGCCCTGCCCTAGAAGTTTAATAGTGCATTTTACTCGCCATTTCTTGCGCTTTGAGATGCCGCTTAGCCCAGTACGCTATCTGAAATAGGAGCGACGTAAATTGAACAAATGTGATAGAATTTTGCTGAATTCTTAAATTAACCATAATATAAAATGATCTAATCGGGTCTCTGTTTGCCCTACCCTAGAAGTTTAATAGTGCATTTCACTCGTCATTTCATGCGCTTTGCGATGCCGCTTAGCCCAATAAGCTATCTGAAATAGGAGCGACGCAAATTGAACAAATGTGATAGAAATTCGCTGAATTCTTATATTAACCAAAATATAAAATGATCTAATCGGGTCTCTGATTGCCCTATCATAGAAGTTTAATAGTGCATTTTACTCGCCATTCCAAGCGCTTTAAGATGCCGCCTAGCCCAGTACGCTATCTGAAATAGGAGCGACGTAAATTGAACAAATGTGATAGAATTTCGCTGAATTCTTATATTAACCAAAATATAAAATGATCTAATCGAGTCTCTGATTGCCCTATCATAGAAGTTTAATAGTGCATTTTACTCGACATTGATTGCGCTTTGAGATGCCGCTTAGTCCAATACGCTATCTGAAATATCAGCGACGTAAATTGAACAAATGTGAGAGAATTTCGCTGAATTATTATATTAACCAAAATATAAAATAATCTAATCGGGTCTCTGATTTCCCTATCATAGAAGTTTAGTAGTGCATTTGACTCGCCATTTCATGCGCTTTGAGATGCCGCTTAGCCCAATACGCTATCTGAAATAGGGGCGACGTAAATTGAACAAATGTGATAGAATTACTCTGAATTCTTATATTAACCGTAATATAAAATGATCTAATCGGGTCTCTGTTTGCCTTACCCTAGAAGTTTAATAGTGCATTTTACTCGCCATTTCATGCGCTTTGAGATGCCGCTTAGCCCGATACGCTATCTGACATTGGAGCGACGTAAATTGAACAAATGTGATAGAATTTCGCTGAATTCTTATATTAACCAAAATATAAAATGATCTAATCGGGTCTCTGATTGCCCTATCATAAAAGTTTAATAGTGCATTTTACTCGCCATTCCACGCGCTTTAAGTTGCCGCCTAGCCCAGTACGCTATCTGAAATAGGAGCTACGTAAGTTGAACAAATGTGATAGAATTTTGCTGAATTCTTAAATTAACCATAATATAAAATGATATAATCGGGTCTCTGTTTGCCCTACCCAAGAACTTTAATAGTGCATTTCTCTCGTCCTTTCATGCGCTTGGAGATGCCGCTTAGCCCAATACGCTATCTTTAATAGGAGCGACGTAAATTGACCAAATGTGATAGAATTTCGCTGAATTCTTATATTAACCAAAATATAAAATCATCAAATCGGGTCTCTGATAGCCCTATCATAGAAGTTTAATAGTGCATTTTACTCGCCATTCCACGCGCTTTAAGATGCCGCCTAGCCCAGTACGCTATCTGAAAGAGGAGCGACGTAAGTTGAACAAATGTGATAGAATTACGCTGAATTCTTATATTAACCGTAATATAAAATGATCTAATCGGGTCTCTGTTTGCCTTATCCTAGAAGAGTAATAGTGCATTTTACTCGCCATTCCACGCGCTTTATGATGCAGCCTAGCCCAGTACGCTGTCTGAAATAGGAACGACGTAAATTGAACAAATGTGATAGAATTTTCCTGACTTCTTAAATTAACCATAATATAAAATGATCTAATCGGGTCTCTGTTTGCCCTACCCTTGAAGTTTAATAGTGCATTTTACTCGCCATTTCATGCGCTTTGAGATGCCGCTACTCCCAATACGCTATCTGAAATAGGAGCGACGTAAATTGAACAAATCTGATAGAATTTCGCTGAATTCTTATATTGACCGTAATATAAAATGATCTAATCTGGTCTCTGTTTGCCTTATCCTAGAAGTTTAATAGTGCATGTTACTCGCCATTTCATGTGCATTGAGATGCCGCTTAGCCCAATACGCTATCTGAAATAGGAGCGACGTAAATTGAACAAATGTGATAGAATTTCGCTGAATTCTTAAATTAACCATAATATAAAATGATCTTATCGGGTCTCTGTTTGCCCTACCCTAGAAGTTTAATAGTGCATTTTACTCGTCATTTCATGCGCTTTGAGATGTCGCATAGCCCAATACGCTATCGGAAATAGGAACGACGTAAATTGAACAAATGTGATAGAATTTTTCTGAATTCTTAAATTAACCATAATATAAAATGATCTAATCGGGTCTCTGTTTGCCCTACCCTTGAAGTTTAATTGTGCATTTTACTCGCCATTTTATGCGCTTTGAGATGCCGCTTAGCCCAATACGCTATCTGAAATAGGTGCGACGTAAATTGAACAAATGTGATAGAATTTCGCTGAATTCTTATATTAACCAAAATATAAAATGATCTAATCGGGTCTCTGATTGCCCTATCATAGAAGTTTGATAGTGCATTTTACTCGCCATTCCACGCGCTTTAAGATGCCGCCTAGCCCAGTACGCTATCTGAAAGAGGAGCGACGTAAGTTGAACAAATGTGATAGAATTACTCTGAATTCTTATATTAACCGTAATATAAAATGATCTAATCGGGTATCTGTGTGCCTTACCCTAGAAGTTTAATAGTGCATTTTACTCGCTATTTCATGGGCTTTGAGATGCCGCTTAACCCAATACGCTATCTGAAATAGGAGCGACGTAAATTGAACAAATGTGACAGAATTTCCCTGAAATCTTATATTAACCTCAATGTAAAATGATCTAATCGGGTCTTCGTTCGCCCTACCCTAGAAGTTTAATAGTGCATTTCACTCGTCATTTCATGCGCTTTGAGATGCCGCTTAGCCCAATAAGGTATCTGAAATAGGAGCGACGTAAATTGACCAAATGTGATAGAATTTCGCTGAATTCTTATATTAAACAAAATATAAAATGATCTAATCGGGTCTCTGATTGCCCTATCATAGAAGTTTAATAGTGAATTTTACTCGCCATTCCACGCGCTTTAAGATGCCGCTTAGCCCAATTCGCTATCTGAAATAGGAGCTACGTAAGTTGAACAAATGTGACAGAATTACGCTGAATTCTTATATTAACCGTAATATAAAATGATCTAATCGGGTCTCTGTTTGCCCTGCCCTAGAAGTTTAATAGTGCATTTTACTCGCCATTTCTTGCGCTTTGAGATGCCGCTTAGCCCAGTACGCTATCTGAAATAGGAGCGACGTAAATTGAACAAATGTGATAGAATTTTGCTGAATTCTTAAATTAACCATAATATAAAATGATCTAATCGGGTCTCTGTTTGCCCTACCCTAGAAGTTTAATAGTGCATTTCACTCGTCATTTCATGCGCTTTGCGATGCCGCTTAGCCCAATAAGCTATCTGAAATAGGAGCGACGCAAATTGAACAAATGTGATAGAAATTCGCTGAATTCTTATATTAACCAAAATATAAAATGATCTAATCGGGTCTCTGATTGCCCTATCATAGAAGTTTAATAGTGCATTTTACTCGCCATTCCAAGCGCTTTAAGATGCCGCCTAGCCCAGTACGCTATCTGAAATAGGAGCGACGTATGTTGAACAAATGTGATAGAATTTCGCTGAATTCTTATATTAACCAAAATATAAAATGATCTAATCGAGTCTCTGATTGCCCTATCATAGAAGTTTAATAGTGCATTTTACTCGACATTTCTTGCGCTTTGAGATGCCGCTTAGTCCAATACGCTATCTGAAATATCAGCGACGTAAATTGAACAAATGTGAGAGAATTTCGCTGAATTATTATATTAACCAAAATATAAAATAATCTAATTGGGTCTCTGATTTCCCTATCATAGAAGTTTAGTAGTGCATTTGACTCGCCATTTCATGCGCTTTGAGATGCCGCTTAGCCCAATACGCTATCTTTAATAGGAGCGACGTAAATTGACCAAATGTGATAGAATTTCGCTGAATTCTTATATTAACCAAAATATAAAATCATCAAATCGGGTCTCTGATAGCCCTATCATAGAAGTTTAATAGTGCATTTTACTCGCCATTCCACGCGCTTTAAGATGCCGCCTAGCCCAGTACGCTATCTGAAAGAGGAGCGACGTAAGTTGAACAAATGTGATAGAATTACGCTGAATTCTTATATTAACCGTAATATAAAATGATCTAATCGGGTCTCTGTTTGCCTTATCCTAGAAGAGTAATAGTGCATTTTACTCGCCATTCCACGCGCTTTATGATGCAGCCTAGCCCAGTACGCTATCTGAAATAGGAACGACGTAAATTGAACAAATGTGATAGAATTTTCCTGACTTCTTAAATTAACCATAATATAAAATGATCTAATCGGGTCTCTGTTTGCCCTACCCTTGAAGTTTAATAGTGCATTTTACTCGCCATTTCATGCGCTTTGAGATGCCGCTACTCCCAATACGCTATCTGAAATAGGAGCGACGTAAATTGAACAAATCTGATAGAATTTCGCTGAATTCTTATATTGACCGTAATATAAAATGATCTAATCTGGTCTCTGTTTGCCTTATCCTAGAAGTTTAATAGTGCATGTTACTCGCCATTTCATGTGCATTGAGATGCCGCTTAGCCCAATACGCTATCTGAAATAGGAGCGACGTAAATTGAACAAATGTGATAGAATTTCGCTGAATTCTTAAATTAACCATAATATAAAATGATCTTATCGGGTCTCTGTTTGCCCTACCCTAGAAGTTTAATAGTGCATTTTAGTCGTCATTTCATGCGCTTTGAGATGTCGCATAGCCCAATACGCTATCGGAAATAGGAACGACGTAAATTGAACAAATGTGATAGAATTTTTCTGAATTCTTAAATTAACCATAATATAAAATGATCTAATCGGGTCTCTGTTTGCCCTACCCTTGAAGTTTAATAGTGCATTTTACTCGCCATTTTATGCGCTTTGAGATGCCGCTTAGCCCAATACGCTATCTGAAATAGGTGCGACGTAAATTGAACAAATGTGATAGAATTTCGCTGAATTCTTATATTAACCAAAATATAAAATGATCTAATCGGGTCTCTGATTGCCCTATCATAGAAGTTTGATAGTGCATTTTACTCGCCATTCCACGCGCTTTAAGATGCCGCCTAGCCCAGTACGCTATCTGAAAGAGGAGCGACGTAAGTTGAACAAATGTGATAGAATTACGCTGAATTCTTATATTAACCGTAATATAAAATGATCTAATCGGGTATCTGTGTGCCTTACCCTAGAAGTTTAATAGTGCATTTTACTCGCTATTTCACGGGCTTTGAGATGCCGCTTAGCCCAATACGCTATCTGAAATAGGAGCGACGTAAATTGAACAAATGTGACAGAATTTCCCTGAAATCTTATATTAACCTCAATGTAAAATGATCTAATCGGGTCTTCGTTCGCCCTACCCTAGAAGTTTAATAGTGCATTTCACTCGTCATTTCATGCGCTTTGAGATGCCGCTTAGCCCAATAAGGTATCTGAAATAGGAGCGACGTAAATTGACCAAATGTGATAGAATTTCGCTGAATTCTTATATTAACCAAAATATAAAATGATCTAATCGGGTCTCTGATTGCCCTATCATAGAAGTTTAATAGTGAATTTTACTCGCCATTCCACGCGCTTTAAGATGCCGCTTAGCCCAATACGCTATCTGAAATAGGAGCTACGTAAGTTGAACAAATGTGACAGAATTACGCTGAATTCTTATATTAACCGTAATATAAAATGATCTAATCGGGTCTCTGTTTGCCCTGCCCTAGAAGTTTAATAGTGCATTTTACTCGCCATTTCTTGCGCTTTGAGATGCCGCTTAGCCCAGTACGCTATCTGAAATAGGAGCGACGTAAATTGAACAAATGTGATAGAATTTTGCTGAATTCTTAAATTAACCATAATATAAAATGATCTAATCGGGTCTCTGTTTGCCCTACCCTAGAAGTTTAATAGTGCATTTCACTCGTCATTTCATGCGCTTTGCGATGCCGCTTAGCCCAATAAGCTATCTGAAATAGGAGCGACGCAAATTGAACAAATGTGATAGAATTTCGCTGAATTCTTATATTAACCAAAATATAAAATGATCTAATCGGGTCTCTGATTGCCCTATCATAGAAGTTTAATAGTGCATTTTACTCGCCATTCCAAGCGCTTTAAGATGCCGCCTAGCCCAGTACGCTATCTGAAATAGGAGCGACGTATGTTGAACAAATGTGATAGAATTTCGCTGAATTCTTATATTAACCAAAATATAAAATGATCTAATCGGGTCTCTGATTGCCCTATCACAGAAGTTTAATAGTGCATTTTACTCGACATTTCTTGCGCTTTGAGATGCCGCTTAGTCCAATACGCTATCTGAAATATCAGCGACGTAAATTGAACAAATGTGAGAGAATTTCGCTGAATTATTATATTAACCAAAATATAAAATAATCTAATCGGGTCTCTGATTTCCCTATCATAGAAGTTTAGTAGTGCATTTGACTCGCCATTTCATGCGCTTTGAGATGCCGCTTAGCCCAATACGCTATCTGAAATAGGGGCGACGTAAATTGAACAAATGTGATAGAATTACTCTGAATTCTTATATTAACCGTAATATAAAATGATCTAATCGGGTCTCTGTTTGCCTTACCCTAGAAGTTTAATAGTGCATTTTACTCGCCATTTCATGCGCTTTGAGATGCCGCTTAGCCCGATACGCTATCTGACATTGGAGCGACGTAAATTGAACAAATGTGATAGAATTTCGCTGAATTCTTATATTAACCAAAATATAAAATGATCTAATCGGGTCTCTGATTGCCCTATCATAAAAGTTTAATAGTGCATTTTACTCGCCATTCCACGCGCTTTAAGTTGCCGCCTAGCCCAGTACGCTATCTGAAATAGGAGCTACGTAAGTTGAACAAATGTGATAGAATTTTGCTGAATTCTTAAATTAACCATAATATAAAATGATATAATCGGGTCTCTGTTTGCCCTGCCCAAGAACTTTAATAGTGCATTTCTCTCGTCCTTTCATGCGCTTGGAGATGCCGCTTAGCCCAATACGCTATCTTTAATAGGAGCGACGTAAATTGACCAAATGTGATAGAATTTCGCTGAATTCTTATATTAACCAAAATATAAAATCATCAAATCGGGTCTCTGATAGCCCTATCATAGAAGTTTAATAGTGCATTTTACTCGCCATTCCACGCGCTTTAAGTTGCCGCCTAGCCCAGTACGCTATCTGAAAGAGGAGCGACGTAAGTTGAACAAATGTGATAGAATTACGCTGAATTCTTATATTAACCGTAATATAAAATGATCTAATCGGGTCTCTGTTTGCCTTATCCTAGAAGAGTAATAGTGCATTTTACTCGCCATTCTACGCGCTTTATGATGCAGCCTAGCCCAGTACGCTATCTGAAATAGGAACGACGTAAATTGAACAAATGTGATAGAATTTTCCTGACTTCTTAAATTAACCATAATATAAAATGATCTAATCGGGTCTCTGTTTGCCCTACCCTTGAAGTTTAATAGTGCATTTTACTCGCCATTTCATGCGCTTTGAGATGCCGCTACTCCCAATACGCTATCTGAAATAGGAGCGACGTAAATTGAACAAATCTGATAGAACTTCGCTGAATTCTTATATTGACCGTAATATAAAATGATCTAATCTGGTCTCTGTTTGCCTTATCCTAGAAGTTTAATAGTGCATGTTACTCGCCATTTCATGTGCATTGAGATGCCGCTTAGCCCAATACGCTATCTGAAATAGGAGCGACGTAAATTGAACAAATGTGATAGAATTTCGCTGAATTCTTAAATTAACCATAATATAAAATGATCTTATCGGGTCTCTGTTTGCCCTACCCTAGAAGTTTAATAGTGCATTTTACTCGTCATTTCATGCGCTTTGAGATGTCGCATAGCCCAATACGCTATCGGAAATAGGAACGACGTAAATTGAACAAATGTGATAGAATTTTTCTGAATTCTTAAATTAACCATAATATAAAATGATCTAATCGGGTCTCTGTTTGCCCTACCCTTGAAGTTTAATAGTGCATTTTACTCGCCATTTTATGCGCTTTGAGATGCCGCTTAGCCCAATACGCTATCTGAAATAGGTGCGACGTAAATTGAACAAATGTGATAGAATTTCGCTGAATTCTTATATTAACCAAAATATAAAATGATCTAATCGGGTCTCTGATTGCCCTATCATAGAAGTTTGATAGTGCATTTTACTCGCCATTCCACGCGCTTTAAGATGCCGCCTAGCCCAGTACGCTATCTGAAATAGGAGCGACGTAAATTGAACAAATGTGATAGAATTTCCCTGAAATCTTATATTAACCTCAATGTAAAATGATCTAATCGGGTCTTCGTTCGCCCTACCCTAGAAGTTTAATAGTGCATTTCACTCGTCATTTCATGCGCTTTGAGATGCCGCTTAGCCCAATAAGGTATCTGAAATAGGAGCGACGTAAATTGACCAAATGTGATAGAATTTCGCTGAATTCTTATATTAACCAAAATATAAAATGATCTAATCGGGTCTCTGATTGCCGTATCATTGAAGTTTGATAGTGTATTTTACTCGACATTCCACGCGCTTTAAGTTGCCGCCTAGCCCAGTACGCTATCTGAAATAGGAGCTACGTATGTTGAACAAATGTGACAGAATTACGCTGAGTTCTTATATTAACCGTAATATAAAATGATCTAGCGGGTCTCTGTTTGCCTTATCCTAGAAGTTTAATAGTGCATTTTACTCGCCATTCCACGCGCTTTAAGATGCCTCCTAGCCCAGGACGCTATCTGAAATAGGAGCTACGTAAGTTGAACAAATGTGACAGAATTACGCTGAATTCTTATATTTACCGTAATATAAAATGATCTAATCGGGTCTCTGTTTGCCTTATCCTAGAAGTTTATTAGTGCATTTTACTCGCTATTTCATGCGCTTTGAGATGCCGCTTAGCCCAATACGCTATCTGAAATAGGAGCTACGTAAATTGAACAAATGTAATAGAATTTCGCTGAATTCTTATATTAACCTCGATGTAAAATGATCTAATCGGGTCTTCGTTCGCCCTACCCTAGAAGTTTAATAGTGCATTTCACTCGTCATTTCATGCGCTTTGAGATGCCGCTTAGCCCAGTAAGCTATCTGAAATAGGAGCGACGTAAATTGACCAAATCTGATAGAATTTCGCTGAATTCTTATATTAACCAAAATATAAAATCATCAAATCGGGTCTCTGATTGCCCTATCATAGAAGTTTAATAGTGAATTTTACTCGCCATTCCACGCGCTTTAAGATGCCGCCTAGCCCAGTACGCTGTCTGAAATAGGAGCTACGTAAGTTGAACAAATCTGTCAGAGTTACGCTGAATTCTTATATTAACCGCAATATAAAATGATCTAATCGGGTCTCTGTTTGCCTTATCCTAGAAGTTTAATAGTGCATTTTACTCGCCATTTCATGCGCTTTGAGATGCCGCTTAGCCCAATACGCTATCTGAAATAGGAGTTACGTAAGTTGAACACATGTGACAGAATTACGCTGAATTCTTATATTTACCGTAATATAAAATGATCTAATCGGTTCTCTGATTGCCCTACCATAGAAGTTTAATGGTGCATTTTACTCGCCATTCCACGCGCTTTAAGTTGCTGCCTAGCCCAGTACGCTATCTGAAATAGGAGCTACGTAAGTTGAACAAATGTGACAGAATTACGCTGAATTCTTATATTTACCATAATATAAAATGATCTAATCGGGTCTCTGTTTGCCCTACGCTAGAAGTTTAATAGTGCATTTTACTCGCCATTTCATGCGCTTTGAGATGCCGCTTATCCCAATACGCTATCTGAAATAGGAGCGACGTAAATTGAACAAATGTGATAGAATTTCGCTGAATTCTTAAATTAACCAAAATATAAAATGATCTAATCGGGTCTCTGATTGCCCTATCATAGAAGTTTAGTAGTGCATTTTACTCGCCCTTCCACGCGCTTTGAGATACCGCCTAGCCCAGTACGCTATCTGAAATAGGAGCGACGTAAGTTGAACAAATGTGATAGAATTATGCTGAATTCTTATATTAACCGTAATATAAAATGATCTAATCGGGTCTCTGTTTGCCCTACCCTAGAAGTTTAACAGTGCATTTTACTCGTCATTTCATGCGCTTTGAGATGCCGCATAGCACAATACGCTATCTGAAATAGGAACGACGTAAATTGAACAAACGTGATAGAATTTTTCTGAATTCTTAAATTAACCATAATATAAAATGATCTAATCGGGTCTCCGTTTGCCCTACCCTTGAAGTTTAATAGTGCATTTTACTCGCCATTCCATGCGCTTTAAGATGCCGCCTAGCCCAGTACGCTATCTGAAATAGGAGCGACGTAAATGGAACAAATGTGTTAGAATTTCGCTGAATTATTATATTAACCAAAATATAAAATAATCTAATCGGGTCTCTGATTTCCCTATCATAGAAGTTTAACAGTGCATTTGACTCGCCATTTCATGCGCTTTGAGATGCCGCTTAGCCCAATACGCTATCTGAAATACGAGCGACGTAAGTTGAACAAATGTGATAGAATTTCGCTGAATTCTTTTATTAACCATAATGTAAAATGATCTTATCGCGTCTCTGTTTGCCCTACCCTAGAAGTTTAATAGTGCATTCTACTCGCCATTTCATGCGCTTTGAGATGCCGCTTAGCCCAATACGCTATCTGAAATAGGAGCGGCGTAAATTGAATAAATGTGATAGAATTTCGCTGAATTCTTAAATTAACCATAATATAAATTGATCTTATCGGGACTCTGTTTGCCCTACCCTAGAAGTTTAATAGTGCATTTTACTCGCCATTTCATGCGCTTTGAGATGCCGCGTAGCCCAATACACTATCTGAAATACGAGCGACGTAAGAGGAACAAATGTGATAGAATTTCGCTGAATTCTGTTATTAACCATAATGTAAAATGATCTAATCGGGTCTCTGTTCGCCCTAGCCTAGAAGTTTACTAGTGCATTTTATTCGCCATTTCATGCTCTTTGAGATGCCGCTTAGCCGAATACGCAAACTGAAATAGGAGCGACGTAAATTGAACAAATGAGATAGAATTTCCCTGAAATCTTATATTAAACAAAATATAAAATGATCTAATCGAGTGCCTGATTGCCCTATCATAGAAGTTTAGTAGTGCATTTTACTCGCCATGTCTTGCGCTTTGAGATGCAGCTTACCCCAATACGCTATCTGAAATAGGAGCGACGTAAATTGAACAAATGTGATAGAATTTCGCTGAATTCTTATATTAACCAAAACATAAAATGATCTAATCGGGTCTCTGATAGCCCTATCATAGAAGTTTGATAGTGCATTTCACTCGCCATTCCACGCGCTTGAAGATGCCGCCTAGCCCAGTACGCTATCTGAAAGAGGAGTGACGTAAGTTGAACAAATGTGATAGAATTACGCTGTATTCTTATATTAACCGTAATATAAAATTATCTAATCGGGTATCCGTTTGCCTTACCCTAGAAGTTTAATAGTGCATTTTAATCGCCATTTCATGGGCTTCGAGATGCCGCTTAGCCCAATACGCTATCTGAAATAGGAGCGACGTAAATTGAACAAATGTGATAGAATTTCAGCGAATTCTTAAATTAACCATAATATAAAATGATCTAATCGGGTCTCTGTTTGCCCTACCCTAGAAGTTTAATAGTGCATTTTACTCGCCATTTCATGCACTTTCAGATGCCGCTAAGCCCAATAAGCTATCTGAAATAGGAGCGACGTAAATTGAACAAATGTGACAGAATTTACCTGAAATCTTATATTAAACAAAATATAAAACGATCTAATCGGGTCTCTGATTGCCCTACCCTAGAAGTTTAATAGTGCATTTTACTCGCCATTTCATGCGCTTTCAGATGCCGCTTAGCCCAGTACGCTATCTGAAATAGGAGCGACGTAAATTGAACAAATGTGATAGAATTTTGCTGAATTCTTAAATTAACCATAATATAAAATGATCTAATCGGGTCTCTGTTTGCCCTACCCTAGAAGTTTAATAGTGCATTTCACTCGTCATTTCATGCGCTTTGCGATGCCGCTTAGCCCAATAAGCTATCTGAAATAGGAGCGACGCAAATTGAACAAATGTGATAGAATTTCGCTGAATTCTTATATTAACCAAAATATAAAATGATCTAATCGGGTCTCTGATAGCCCTATCATAGAAGTTTAATAGTGCATTTTACTCGCCATTCCAAGCGCTTTAAGATGCCGCCTTGCCCAGTACGCTATCTGAAATAGGAGCGACGTATGTTGAACAAATGTGATAGAATTTCGCTGAATTCTTATATTAACCAAAATATAAAATGATCTAATCGGGTCTCTGATTGCCCTATCATAGAAGTTTAATAGTGCATTTTACTCGACATTTCTTGCGCTTTGAGATGCCGCTTAGTCCAATACGCTATCTGAAATATCAGCGACGTAAATTGAACAAATGTGAGAGAATTTCGCTGAATTATTATATTAACCAAAATATAAAATAATCTAATCGGGTCTCTGATTTCCCTATCATAGAAGTTTAGTAGTGCATTTGACTCGCCATTTCATGCGCTTTGAGATGCCGCTTAGCCCAATACGCTATCTGAAATAGGGGCGACGTAAATTGAACAAATGTGATAGAATTACTCTGAATTCTTATATTAACCGTAATATAAAATGATCTAATCGGGTCTCTGTTTGCCTTACCCTAGAAGTTTAATAGTGCATTTTACTCGCCATTTCATGCGCTTTGAGATGCCGCTTAGCCCGATACGCTAGCTGACATAGGAGCGACGTAAATTGAACAAATGTGATAGAATTTCGCTGAATTCTTATATTAACCAAAATATAAAATGATCTAATCGGGTCTCTGATTGCCCTATCATAAAAGTTTAATAGTGCATTTTACTCGCCATTCCACGCGCTTTAAGTTGCCGCCTAGCCCAGTACGCTATCTGAAATAGGAGCTACGTAAGTTGAACAAATGTGATAGAATTTTGCTGAATTCTTAAATTAACCATAATATAAAATGATATAATCGGGTCTCTGTTTGCCCTACCCAAGAACTTTAATAGTGCATTTCTCTCGTCCTTTCATGCGCTTGGAGATGCCGCTTAGCCCAATACGCTATCTTTAATAGGAGCGACGTAAATTGACCAAATGTGATAGAATTTCGCTGAATTCTTATATTAACCAAAATATAAAATCATCAAATCGGGTCTCTGATTGCCCTATCATAGAAGTTTGATAATGCATTTTACTCGCCATTCCACGCGCTTTAAGATGCCGCCTATCCGAGTACGCTATTTGAAATAGGAGCAACGTAAATTGAACAAATGTGATAGAATTTCGCTGAATTCTTATATTAACCAATATATAAAATGATCTAATCGGGTCTCTGATTGCCCTATCATAAAAGTTTAATAGTGCATTTTACTCGCCATTCCACGCGCTTTAAGTTGCCGCCTAGCCCAGTACGCTATCTGAAATAGGAGCTACGTATGTTGAACAAATGTGACAGAATTACGCTGAGTCCTTATATTAACCGTAATATAAAATGATCTAGCGGGTCTCTGTTTGCCTTATCCTAGAAGTTTAATAGTGCATTTTACTCGCCATTCCACGCGCTTTAAGATGCCTCCTAGCCCAGGACGCTATCTGAAATAGGAGCTACGTAAGTTGAACAAATGTGACAGAATTACGCTGAATTCTTATATTTACCGTAATATAAAATGATCTAATCGGGTCTCTGTTTGCCTTATCCTAGAAGTTTAATAGTGCATTTTACTCGCTATTTCATGCGCTTTGAGATGCCGCTTAGCCCAATACGCTATCTGAAATAGGAGCTACGTAAATTGAACAAATGTAATAGAATTTCGCTGAATTCTTATATTAACCTCGATGTAAAATGATCTAATCGGGTCTTCGTTCGCCCTACCCTAGAAGTTTAATAGTGAATTTCACTCGTCATTTCATGCGCTTTGAGATGCCGCTTAGCCCAGTAAGCTATCTGAAATAGGAGCGACGTAAATTGACCAAATCTGATAGAATTTCGCTGAATTCTTATATTAACCAAAATATAAAATCATCAAATCGGGTCTCTGGTTGCCCTATCATAGAAGTTTAATAGTGAATTTTACTCGCCATTCCACGCGCTTTAAGATGCCGCTTAGCCCAATACGCTATCTGCAATAGGAGCGACGTAAATTGAACAAATGTGATAGAATTTCGCTGAATTCTTAAATTAACCATAATATAAAATGTTCTAATGGGGTCTCTGTTTGCACTACCCTAGAAGTTTAGTAGTGCATTTTACTCGCCATGTCTTGCGCTTTGAGATGCAGCTTACCCCAATACGCTATCTGAAATAGGAGCGATGTAAATTGATCAAATGTGATAGAATTTCGCTGAATTCTTTTATTAACCAAAACGTAAAATGATCTAATCGGGTCTCTGTTCGCCCTAGCGTAGAAGCTTAATTGTGCATTTTATTCGTCATTTCATGCGCTTTGAGATGCCGCTTAGCCCAATACGCTATCTCAAATAGGAGCGACGTAAATTGAACAAATGTGATAGAATTTCGCTGAATTCTTATATTAACCAAAATATAAAATGATCTAATCGGGTCTCTGTTTGCCCTACCCTAGAAGTTTAATAGTGCATTTTACTCGCCATTTCTCGCGCTTTGAGATGCCGCTTAGCCCAATACGCTATCTGAAATATCAGCGACGTAAATTGAACAAATCTGAGAGAATTTCGCTGAATTCTTAAATTAACCATAATATAAAATGATCTTATCGGGTCTCTGATTGCCCTATCATAGAAGTTTAGTAGTGCATTTCACTCGTCATTTCATGCGCTTTGAGATGCCGCATAGCACAATACGCTATCTGAAATAGGAACGACGTAAATTGAACAAACGTGATAGAATTTTTCTGTATTCTTAAATTAACCATAATATAAAATGATATAATCGGGTCTCCGTTTGCCCTACCCTTGAAGTTTAATAGTGCATTTTACTCGCCATTCCACGCGCTTTAAGATGCCGCCTAGCCCAGTACGCTATCTGAAATAGGAGCGACGTAAATGGAACAAATGTGTTAGAATTTCGCTGAATTATTATATTAACCAAAATATAAAATAATCTAATCGGGTCTCTGATTTCCCTATCATAGAAGTTTAACAGTGCATTTGACTCGCCATTTCATGCGCTTTGAGATGCCGCTTAGCCCAATACGCTATCTGAAATACGAGCGACGTAAGTTGAACAAATGTGATAGAATTTCGCTGAATTCTTAAATTAACCATAATATAAATTGATCTTATCGGGACTCTGTTTGCCCTAGCCTAGAAGTTTACGAGTGCATTTTATTCGCCATTTCATGCGCTTTGAGATGCCGCTTAGCCGAATACGCAAACTGAAATAGGAGCGACGTAAATTGAACAAATGAGATAGAATTTCCCTGAAATCTTATATTAAACAAAATATAAAATGATCTAATCGCGTGCCTGATTGCCCTATCATAGAAGTTTAGTAGTGCATTTTACTCGCCATGTCTTGCGCTTTGAGATGCAGCTTACCCCAATACGCTATCTGAAATAGGAGCGACGTAAATTGAACAAATGTGATAGAATTTCGCTGAATTCTTATATTAACCAAAACATAAAATGATCTAATCGGGTTTCTGATAGCCCTATCATAGAAGTTTGATAGTGCATTTCACTCGCCATTCCACGCGCTTTAAGATGCCGCCTAGCCCAGTACGCTATCTGAAAGAGGAGTGACGTAAGTTGAACAAATGTGATAGAATTACGCTGAATTCTTAAATTAACCATAATATAAAATGATCTAATCGGGTCTCTGTTTGCCCTACCCTAGAAGTTTAATAGTGCATTTTACTCGCCATTTCATGCACTTTCAGATGCCGCTAAGCCCAATAAGCTATCTGAAATAGGAGCGACGTAAATTGAACAAATGTGACAGAATTTACCTGAAATCTTATATTAAACAAAATATAAAATGATCTAATCGGGTCTCTGATTGCCGTACCCTAGAAGTTTAATAGTGCATTTTACTCGCCATTTCATGCGCTTTCAGATGCCGCTAAGCCCAATAAGCTATCTGTAATAGGAGCGACGTAAATTGAACAAATGTGATAGAATTTCGGCGAATTCTTAAATTAACCATAATATAAAATGATCTAATCGGGTCTCTGTTTGCCCTATCATAGAAGTTTAAGAGTGCATTTTACTCGCCATTTCTTGCGCTTTGCGATGCCGCATAGCCCAATACGTTATCTGAAATATCAGCGACGTAAGTTGAACAAATGTGATAGAATTTCGCTGATTTCTTTTATTAAACAAAATATAAAATGATCTAATCGGGTCTCTGATTGCCCTATCATAGAAGTTTAATAGTGCATTTTACTCGCCATTTCATGCGCTTTGAGATGCCACTTAGCCCAATACGCTATCTGCAATAGGAGCGACGTAAGTTGAACAAATGTGATAGAATTTCGCTGAATTCTTTTATTAACCATAATGTAAAATGATCTAATCGGGTCTCTGTTCGCCCTAGCCTAGAAGTTTAATAGCTCATTTTATTCGCCATTTCATGCGCTTTAAGATGCCGCTTAGCCGAATACGCTATCTGAAATAGGAGCGACGTAAATTGAACAAATGTGATAGAATTTCGCTGAATTCTTATATTAACCGTAATATAAAATGATCTAATCGGGTCTCTGTTTGCCTTACCCTAGAAGTTTAATAGTGCATTTTACTCGCCATTTCATGCGCTTTGAGATGCCGCTTAGCCCAATATGCTATCTGATATAGGAGCGACGTAAATTGAACAAATGTGATAGAATTACGCTGAATTCTTATATTAACCAAAATATAAAATGATCTAATCGGGTCTCTGATTGCCTTATCATAGAAGATTAATACAGCATTTCACTCGCCATTCCACGCGCTTTAAGATGCCGCCTAGCCCAGTATCCTATCTGAAATAGGAACGACGTAAATTGAACAAATGTGATAGAATTTTGCTGAATTCTTAAACTAACCATAATATAAAATGATCTAATCGGGTCTCTGATTGCCCTACCCTAGAAGTTTAATAGTGCATTTTACTCGTCATTTCATGCGCTTTGAGATGCCGCTTAGCCCAATAAGCTGTCTGAAATAGGAGCGACGTAAATTGAACAAATGTGATAGAAGTTCCCTGAATACTTATATTAAACTTAATGTAAAATGATCTAATCGGGTCTCTGTTCGCCCTGCCCTAGAAGTTTAATAGTGCATTTTACTCGCCATTTCATGCGCTTTGAGATGCCGCTTAGCCCAATACGCTATCTGAAATAGGAGCGACGTAAAATTAACAAATGTGATAGAATTTCGATGAATTC
>CAKAJE020000841.1:0-105755 GCA_916610135.2 Macropis europaea
TATCACTTTTGTTCAACTTACGTCGCTCATATTTCAGATAGCGTACTGGGCTATACGGCATCTCAAAGCGCATGAAATGGCGAGCAAAATCCACTATTAAACTTCTAGGGTATGGCAAACAGAGACCCGATTAGATCATATTAGATTATGGTTAATAAAAGAATTAAGAGTAATTCTATCACATTTGTTCAATTTACGTCACTCCTATTGCAGATACCTTACTGGGCTAGCCGGCACCTTAAAGCGCGTGGAATAGCGAGTAAAATGCACTATAAGCCTTCTATGATAGGGCAATCAGAGACCCGATTAGATCATTTTATATTTTGGTTAATATAAGTATTCAGCGAAATCCTATCACATTTGTTCGATTTACGTCGCTCCTATTTCAGATAGCATATTGGGCTAAGCGGCATCTCAAAGCGGATGAAATGGCGAGTAAAATGCACTATTAAACTTCTAGGGTAAGGCAATCAGAGACCCGATTAGATCATTTTATATTTTGTTTAATATAAGATTTCAGGGAAATTGTATCACATTTGTTCAATTTACGTCGCTCCTATTTCAGATAGCGTATTCGGCTAAGCGGCATCTCAAAGCGCATGAAGTGGCGAATAAAATTCACTATTAAACTTCTAGGCTAGGGCGAACAGAGACCCGATCAGATCATTTTACATTATGGTTAATAAAAGAATTCAGCGAAATTCTATTACATTTGTTCAACTTACGTCGCTCCTATTTCAGATAGCGTGTTGGGCTAAGCGGCATCTCAAAGCGCATGAAATGGCGAGTGAAATGCACCATTAGACTTCTATGGTAAGGCGAACAGAGACCTGATTAGATCATTTTACATTAAGGTTAATATAAGAATTCACGGAAATTCTATTACATTTGTTCAATTTACGTCGCTCCTATTTCAGATAGCGTATTGGGCTATACGGCATCTCAAAGCGCATGAAATGGCGAGTAAAATGCACTATTAAAATTCTAGGGTAAGGCAAACAGGGACCCGGTTAGATCATTTTATATTACGGTTAATATAAGAATTCAGCGTAATTCTATCACATTTGTTAAACTTACGTCGCTCGTATTTCAGATAGCGTACTGGGCTACGCGGCATCTTAAAGCGCGTGGAAGGGCGAGTAAAATGCACTATTAAACGTCTAGGCTTGGGCGAACAGAGACCCGATTAGATCATTGTATATTATGGTTAATTTAAGAATTCAGCGAAATTCTATCACATTTGTTCAATTTACGTCGCTCCTATTTCAGGTAGCGTATTGGGCTAAGCGGCATCTCAAAGCGCATGAAATGTCGAATAAAATGCACTATTAATCTTCTCGGCTAGGCCGAACAGAAACCCGATTAGATCATTTTATATTATGGTTAATTTAAGAATTCAGGGAAATTCTATCAAATTTGTTCAATTTACGTCGCTCCTATTTCAGATAGCGTATTTGGATAAGCGGCATCTCAAAGCGCATGAAATGGCGAGTAAAATGCAATACTAAACTTCTAGGATAAGGCAAACTGAGACCCGGTTAGGTCATTTTATATTACGGTTAATATAAGAATTAAGCGTAATTCTATCACATTTGTTCAACTTACGTCGCTCCTATTTTAGATAGCGTACTGGGCTAGGCGGCATCTTAAAGCGCGTGGAATGGCGAGTAAAATGCACTACTAAACTTCTATGATAGGGCAATCAGAGACCCGATTAGATCATTTTATATTTTGTTTAATATAAGATTTCAGGGAAATTGTATCACATTTGTTCAATTTACGTCGCTCCTATTTCAGATAGCGTATTCGGCTAAGCGGCATCTCAAAGCGCATGAAGTGGCGAATAAAATTCACTATTAAACTTCTAGGCTAGGGCGAACAGAGACCCGATCAGATCATTTTACATTATGGTTAATAAAAGAATTCAGCGAAATTCTATTACATTTGTTCAACTTACGTCGCTCCTATTTCAGATAGCGTGTTGGGCTAAGCGGCATCTCAAAGCGCATGAAATGGCGAGTGAAATGCACCATTAGACTTCTATGGTAAGGCGAACAGAGACCTGATTAGATCATTTTACATTAAGGTTAATATAAGAATTCACGGAAATTCTATTACATTTGTTCAATTTACGTCGCTCCTATTTCAGATAGCGTATTGGGCTATACGGCATCTCAAAGCGCATGAAATGGCGAGTAAAATGCACTATTAAAATTCTAGGGTAAGGCAAACAGGGACCCGGTTAGATCATTTTATATTACGGTTAATATAAGAATTCAGCGTAATTCTATCACATTTGTTAAACTTACGTCGCTCGTATTTCAGATAGCGTACTGGGCTACGCGGCATCTTAAAGCGCGTGGAAGGGCGAGTAAAATGCACTATTAAACGTCTAGGCTTGGGCGAACAGAGACCCGATTAGATCATTGTATATTATGGTTAATTTAAGAATTCAGCGAAATTCTATCACATTTGTTCAATTTACGTCGCTCCTATTTCAGGTAGCGTATTGGGCTAAGCGGCATCTCAAAGCGCATGAAATGGCGAATAAAATGCACTATTAATCTTCTCGGCTAGGCCGAACAGAAACCCGATTAGATCATTTTATATTATGGTTAATTTAAGAATTCAGGGAAATTCTATCAAATTTGTTCAATTTACGTCGCTCCTATTTCAGATAGCGTATTTGGATAAGCGGCATCTCAAAGCGCATGAAATGGCGAGTAAAATGCAATACTAAACTTCTAGGATAAGGCAAACTGAGACCCGGTTAGGTCATTTTATATTACGGTTAATATAAGAATTAAGCGTAATTCTATCACATTTGTTCAACTTACGTCGCTCCTATTTTAGATAGCGTACTGGGCTAGGCGGCATCTTAAAGCGCGTGGAATGGCGAGTAAAATGCACTACTAAACTTCTATGATAGGGCAATCAGAGACCCGATTAGATCATTTTATATTTTGTTTAATATAAGACTTCAGGGAAATTCTATCACATTTGTTCAATTTACATCGCTCCTATTTCAGATAGGTTACAGGGCTAAGCGGCATCTTAAAGCGCATGAAATGACGAGAGAAATGCACTATCAAACTTCTAGGGTAGGGCGAACAGAGACCCGATTAGATCATTTTACATTAAGGTTAATATAAGAATTCACGGAAATTCTATTACATTTGTTCAATTTACGTCACTCCTATTTCAGATAGCCTACTGGGCTAGCCGGCATCTTAAAGCGCGTGGAATAGCGAGTAAAATGCACTATTAGCGTTCTATGATACGGCAATCAGAGACCCGATTAGATCATTTTATATTTTGGTTAATATAAGAATTCAGCGAAATCCTATCACGTTTGTTCAATTTACGTCGCTCCAATTCCAGATAGCGTATTGGGCTAAGCGGCATCTCAAAGCGCATGAAATGGCGAATAAAATGCACTATTAAACGTCTAGGATAGGGCGAACAGAGACCCGAATAGATCATGTAACATTAAGGTTAATATAAGAATTCAGGGAAATTCTATCACATTTGTTCAATTTACGTCGCTCCTATTTCAGATAGCGTATTGGGCTAAGCTGCATCTCAAAGCGCATGAAATGGCGAGCAAAATCCACTATTAAACTTCTAGGGTATGGCAAACAGAGACCCGATTAGATCATTTTATATCATGGTTAATTTAAGAATTCAGCAAAATTCTATCACATTTGTTCAATTTACGTCGTTCCTATTTCAGATAGCGTACTGGGCTAGGCGGAATCTTAAGGCGCGTGGAATGGCGAGGAAAATGCAGTACTAAACTTCTATGATAGGGCAATCGGAGTCCCGATTAGATCATTTTATATTTTGTTTAATATAAGATTTCAGGGAAATTCTATCACATTTGTTCAATTTACGTCGCTCCTATTTCAGATAGCGTATTGGGCTAAGCGGCATCTCAAAGCGCATTAAATGGCGAGCAAAATGCACTATCAAACATCTAGGGTATTGCAAACAGAGACCCGATTAGATCATTTTATATTATGGTTAATTTAAGAATTCAACGAAATTCTATCACATTTGTTCAATTTATGTCGCTCCTATTTCAGATGGCGTATTGGGCTAAGCGGCATCTCAATGCGCATGAAATGGCGAGTAAAATGCACTATTAAACTTCTAGGATAAGGCAAACAGAGACCCGATTAGATCATTTTATATTACGGTTAATACAAGAATTCAGCGTAATTCTATCACATTTGTTCAACTACGTCGCTCCTATTTCAGACAGCATACTGGGCTAGGCGGCATCTTAAAGCGCGTGGAATGGCGAGTAAAATGCACTATTAAACTTCTATGATAGGGCTATCAGAGACCCGATTTGATCATTTTATATTATGGTTAATTTAAGAATTCAACGAAATTCTATCACACTTGTTCAATTTACGTCCTTCCTATTTCAGATAGCGTACTGGGCTAGGCGGCATCTTAAAGCGCGTGGAATGGCGAGTAAAATACCCTATGAAACTTCTATGATAGGGCAATAAGAGACCCGATTAGATCATTTTATATTTTGGTTAATATAAGGATTCAGCGAAATTCTATCACATTTGTTCAATTTACATCGCTCCTATTTCAGATAGGTTACAGGGCTAAGCGGCATCTTAAAGCGCATGAAATGACGAGAGAAATGCACTATCAAACTTCTAGGGTAGGGCGAACAGAGACCCGATTAGATCATTTTACATTAAGGTTAATATAAGAATTCAGCGAAATTCTATCACATTTGTTCAATTTACGTCGCTCCTATTTCAGATAGCGTATTGGGCTAAGCGGCATCTCAAAGCGCATGAAATGGCGAGTGAAATGCACTGTCAAACTTCTAGGATAATTCAAACAGAGACCCGGTTAGATCATTTTATATTACGGTTAATATAAGAATTCAGCGTAATTCTATCACATTTGTTCAACTTACGTCGCTCCTATTTCAGATAGCGTACTGGGCTAGGCGACATCTTAAAGCACGTGGAATGGCGAGTAAAATGCTCTACTAAACTTCTATGATAGGGCAATCAGAGCCCCAATTAGATCATTTTATATTTTGTTCAATATAAGATTTCAGGGAAATTCTATCACATTTGTTCAATTTACGTCGCTCCTATTTCAGATAGCGTATTGGGCTAGACGGTATCTTAAAGCGCCTGGAAGGGCGAGTAAAATGCACTACTAAACTTCTATGATAGGGCAATCAGAGCCCCAATTAGATCATTTTATATTTTGTTCAATATAAGATTTCAGGGAAATTCTATCACATTTGTTCAATTTACGTCGCTCCTATTTCAGATAGCGTATTGGGCTAAGCGGCATCTCAAAGCGCATGAAATGGCGAATAAAATGCACCATTAAACCTCTAGGCTAGGGCGAACGGAGACCCGATTAGATCATTTTACATTATGGTCAATATATGAATTCAGCGAAATTCTATCACAATTGTTCAATTTACATCGCTCCTATTTCAGATAGCGTATTGGGCTAAGCGACATCTCAAAGCGTATGAAATGGCGAATAAAATGCACTATTAAAGTTCTATGACAGGGCGAACAGAGACCCGATTAGATCATTTTACATTAAGGTTAATATAAGAATTCAGCGAAATTCTATCACATTTGTTCAATTTACGTCGCTCATATTTCAGATAGCGTATTGGGCTAAGCGGCACCTCAAAGCGCATGAAATGGCGAGTAAAATGCATTATTAAACTTCTAGGGCAGGGCAATCAGAGACCCGATTAGATAATTTTATATTTTGGTTAATATAAGAATTCAGCGAAATTCTATCACATTTGTTCAATTTACGTCGCTCCTATTTCAGTTGGCGTACTGGGCTAGACGGCATCTTAAAGCGCGTGGAACGGCGAGTTAAATGCACTATTAAAGTTCTATGATAGGGCGAACAGAGACCCGATTAGATCATTTTATATTATGGTTAATTTAAGAATTCAGCGAAATTCTATCACATTCGTTCAATTTACGTCGCTTCTATTTCAGATAGCGTATTGGGCTAAGCGGCATCTCAAAGCGCATGAAATGGCGAGTGAAATGCACCATTAGACTTCTATGGTAAGGCGAACAGAGACCCGATTAGATCATTTTACATTAAGGTTAATATAAGAATTCACGGAAATTCTATTACATTTGTTCAATTTACGTCACTCCTATTTCAGATAGCCTACTGGGCTAGACGGCATCTTAAAGCGCGTGGAATAGCGAGTAAAATGCACTATTAGCCTTCTATGATAGGGCAATCAGAGACCCGATTAGATCATTATATATTTTGGTTAATATAAGAATTCAGCGAAATCCTATCACGTTTGTTCAATTTACGTCGCTCCAATTCCAGATAGCGTATTGGGCTAAGCGGCATCTCAAAGCGCATGAAATGGCGAATAAAATGCACTATTAAATGTCTAGGCTAGGGCGAACAGAGACCCGATTAGATCATTGTATATTATGGTTAATTTAAGAATTCAACGAAATTCTATCACATTTGTTCGATTTACGTCGCTTCTATTTCAGATAGCGTATTGGGCTAAGCGGCATCTCAAAGCGGATGAAATGGCGAGTAAAATGCACTATTAAACTTCTAGGGTAAGGCAAACAGAGACCCGATTAGATCATATTACATCATGGTTAATAAAAGAATTAAGAGTAATTCTATCACATTTGTTCAATTTACGTCACTCCTATTTCAGATAGCCTACTGGGCTGGCCGGCATCTTAAAGCGCGTGGAATAGCGAGTAAAATGCACTATTAGCCTTCTATGATAGGGCAATCCGAGACCCGATTAGATCATTTTATATTTTGGTTAATATAAGAATTCAGCGAAATCCTATCACGTTTGTTCAATTTACGTCGCTCCAATTCCAGATAGCGTATTGGGCTACCCGGCATCTCAAAGCGCATGAAATGGCGAATAAAATGCACTATTAAACTTCTCGGCTAGGGCGAACCGAGACCCCATTAGATCATTTTATATTATGGTTAATTTAAGAATTCAGCAAAATTCTATCACATTTGTTCAATTTACGTCGTTCCTATTTCAGATAGCGTATTGGGCTAAGCGGCATCTCAAAGCGGATGAAATGGCGAGTAAAATGCACTATTCAACTTCTAGGGTAGGGCGAACAGAGACCCGATTAGATCATTTTACATTAAGGTTAATATAAGAATTCAGGGAAATTCTATCACATTTGTTCAATTTACGTCGCTCCTATTTCAGATAGCGTATTGGGCTAAGCGGCATCTCAAAGCGCATGAAATGGCGAGTGAAGTGCACTGTTAAACTTCTAGGGTAAGGGAAAGAGAGACCCGATTAGAACATTTTATATTACGGTTAATATAAGAATTAAGCGTAATTCTATCACATTTGTTGAATTTACGTCACTCCTATTTCAGATAGCGTATTGGGCTAAGCGGCATCTCAAAGCGCATGAAATGGCGAATACAATGCACTATTAATCTTCTCGGCTAGGGCGAACAGAAACCCGATTAGATCATTTTATATTATGGTTAATTTAAGAATTCAGCAAAATTCTATCACATTTGTTCAATTTACGTCGTTCCTATTTCAGATAGCGTACTGGGCTAGGCGGCATCTTAAAGCGCGTGGAATGGCGAGTAAAATGCAGTACTAAACTTCTATGATAGTGCAATCGGAGTCCCGATTAGATCATTTTATATTTTGTTTAATATAAGATTTCAGGGAAATTCTATCACATTTGTTCAATTTACGTCGCTCCTATTTCAGATAGCGTATTGGGCTAAGCGGCATCTCAATGCGCATGAAATGACGAGCGAAAGGCACTATTAAACTTCTAGGGTAGGGCGAACAGAGAACCGATTAGATCATTTTACATTAAGGTTAGTATAAGAATTCAGGGAAATCCTATCACGTTTGTTCAATTTACGTCGCTCCTATTTCAGATAGCGTATTGGGCTAAGCGGCATCTCAAAGCGCATGAAATGGCGAGCAAAATGCACTGTTAAACTTCTAGGGTAGGGCAAACAGAGACCCGATTAGATCATTTCATATTATGGTTTATTTAAGAATTCAGAAAAATTCTATCACAGTTGTTATAATTTACGTCGCTCCTATTTCAGATAGCTTATTGGGCTAAGCGGCAACTCAAAGCGCATGAAATGACGAGTGAAATGCACTACTAAACTTCTAGGATAGGGCAAACAGAGACCCGATCAGATCATTTTATATTACGGTTAATATAAGAATTCAGCGTAATTCTATCACATTTGTTCAATTTACGTCGCTGATATTTCAGATAGCGTATTGGGCTAAGCGGCATCTCAAAGCGCAATAAATGGCGAGTAAAATGCACTACTAAACTTCTAGGGTACGGCAAACAGAGACCCGATAAGATCATTTTATATTATGGTTAATTTAAGAATTCAGCGAGACTCTATCACATTTGTTCAATTTATGTCGCTCCTATTTCAGATGGCGTATTGGGCTAAGCGGCATCTCAATGCGCATGAAATGGCGAGTAAAATGCATTATTAAACTTCTAGGATAAGGCAAACAGAGACCCGATTAGATCATTTTATATTACGGTTAATATAAGAATTCAGCGTAATTCTATCACATTTGTTCAACTTACGTCGCTCCTATTTCAGATAGCGTACTGCGCTAGGCGGAATCTTAAAGCGCGTGGATTGGCGAGTGAAATGCACTATTAAACTTCTAGGGTAGGGCAATCAGAGACCCGATTAGATGATTTTATATTATGGTTAACTTAAGAATTCAGCGAAATTCTATCACATTTGTTCAATTTACGTCGCTCCCATTTCAGATAGCGTATTGGGCTACGCGGCATCTTAAAGCGCGTGGAATGGCGAGTAAAATGCTCTACTAAACTTCTATGGTAGGGCAATCAGAGACCCGATTAGATCACTTTATATTTTGGTTAATATAAGGATTCAGCGAAATTCTATCACTTTTGTTCAACTTACGTCGCTCCTATTTCAGATAGCGTACTGGGCTATGCGGCATCTCAATGCGCATGAAATGGCGAGCAAAATCCACTATTAAACTTCTAGGGTATGGCAAACAGAGACCCGATTAGATCATATTACATTATGGTTAATAAAAGAATTAAGAGTAATTCTATCACATTTGTTCAATTTACGTCACTCCTATTTCAGATAGCCTACTGGGCTAGCCGGCACCTGAAAGCGCGTGGAATAGCGAGTAAAATGCACTATTAGCCTTCTATGGTAGGGCAATCAGAGACCCGATTAGATCATTTTATATTTTGGTTAATATAAGAATTCAGCGATTCCTATCACGTTTGTTCAATTTACGTCGCTCCTCTTCCAGATAGCGTACTGGGCTATGCGGCATCTCAAAGCGCATGAAATGGCGAGTGAAATGCACTATTCAACTTCTAGGGTAGGGCGAACAGAGACCCGTTTAGATCATTTTACATTAAGGTTAATATAAGAATTCAGGGAAATTCTATCACATTTGTTCAATTTACGTCGCTCCTATTTCAGATAGCGTATTGGGCTAAGCGGCATCTCAAAGCGCATGAAATGGCGAGCAAAATCCACTATTAAACTTCTAGGGTATGGCAAACAGAGACCCGATTAGATCATTTTATATCATGGTTAATTTAAGAATTCAGCAAAATTCTATCACATTTGTTCAATTTACGTCGTTCCTATTTCAGATAGCGTACTGGGCTAGGCGGCATCTTAAAGCGCGTGGAATGGCGAGTAAAATGCAGTACTAAACTTCTATGATAGTGCAATCGGAGTCCCGATTAGATCATTTTATATTTTGTTTAATATAAGATTTCAGGGAAATTCTATCACATTTGTTCAATTTACGTCGCTCCTATTTCAGATAGCGTATTGGGCTAAGCGGCATCTCAAAGCGCATTAAATGGCGAGCAAAATGCACTATCAAACATCTAGGGTATTGCAAACAGAGACCCGATTAGATCATTTTATATTATGGTTAATTTAAGAATTCAACGAAATTCTATCACACTTGTTCAATTTACGTCGCTCCTATTTCAGATAGCGTATTGGGCTAAGAGGCATCTCAAAGCGCATGAAATGTCGAGTAAAATGCACTATTAAACTTCTAGGGTAGCGCGAACAGAGAACCGATTAGATCATTTTACATTAAGGTTAATATAAGAATTCAGGGAAATTCTATCACGTTTGTTCAATATACGTCGCAACTATTTCAGATAGCGTATTGGGCTAAGCGGCATCTCAATGCGCATGAAATGACGAGCGAAAGGCACTATTAAACTTCTAGGGTAGGGCGAACAGAGAACCGATTAGATCATTTTACATTAAGGTTAGTATAAGAATTCAGGGAAATCCTATCACGTTTGTTCAATTTACGTCGCTCCTATTTCAGATAGCGTATTGGGCTAAGCGGCATCTCAAAGCGCATGAAATGGCGAGCAAAATGCACTGTTAAACTTCTAGGGTAGGGCAAACAGAGACCCGATTAGATCATTTCATATTATGGTTTATTTAAGAATTCAGAAAAATTCTATCACAGTTGTTATAATTTACGTCGCTCCTATTTCAGATAGCTTATTGGGCTAAGCGGCAACTCAAAGCGCATGAAATGACGAGTGAAATGCACTACTAAACTTCTAGGATAGGGCAAACAGAGACCCGATCAGATCATTTTATATTACGGTTAATATAAGAATTCAGCGTAATTCTATCACATTTGTTCAATTTACGTCGCTGATATTTCAGATAGCGTATTGGGCTAAGCGGCATCTCAAAGCGCAAGAAATGGCGAGTAAAATGCACTACTAAACTTCTAGGGTAGGGCAAACAGAGACCCGATAAGATCATTTTATATTATGGTTAATTTAAGAATTCAGCGAAACTCTATCACATTTGTTCAATTTATGTCGCTCCTATTTCAGATGGCGTATTGGGCTAAGCGGCATCTCAATGCGCATGAAATGGCGAGTAAAATGCATTATTAAACTTCTAGGATAAGGCAAACAGAGACCCGATTAGATCATTTTATATTACGGTTAATATAAGAATTCAGCGTAATTCTATCACATTTGTTCAACTTACGTCGCTCCTATTTCAGATAGCGTACTGCGCTAGGCGGAATCTTAAAGCGCGTGGATTGGCGAGTAAAATGCACTATTAAACTTCTAGGGTAGGGCAATCAGAGACCCGATTAGATGATTTTATATTATGGTTAACTTAAGAATTCAGCGAAATTCTATCACATTTGTTCAATTTACGTCGCTCCCATTTCAGATAGCGTATTGGGCTACGCGGCATCTTAAAGCGCGTGGAATGGCGAGTAAAATGCTCTACTAAACTTCTATGGTAGGGCAATCAGAGACCCGATTAGATCACTTTATATTTTGGTTAATATAAGGATTCAGCGAAATTCTATCACTTTTGTTCAACTTACGTCGCTCCTATTTCAGATAGCGTACTGGGCTATGCGGCATCTCAATGCTCATGAAATGGCGAGCAAAATCCACTATTAAACTTCTAGGGTATGGCAAACAGAGACCCGATTAGATCATATTACATTATGGTTAATAAAAGAATTAAGAGTAATTCTATCACATTTGTTCAATTTACGTCACTCCTATTTCAGATAGCCTACTGGGCTAGCCGGCACCTGAAAGCGCGTGGAATAGCGAGTAAAATGCACTATTAGCCTTCTATGGTAGGGCAATCAGAGACCCGATTAGATCATTTTATATTTTGGTTAATATAAGAATTCAGCGATTCCTATCACGTTTGCTCAATTTACGTCGCTCCTCTTCCAGATAGCGTACTGGGCTATGCGGCATCTCAAAGCGCATGAAATGGCGAGTGAAATGCACTATTCAACTTCTAGGGTAGGGCGAACAGAGACCCGTTTAGATCATTTTACATTAAGGTTAATATAAGAATTCAGGGAAATTCTATCACATTTGTTCAATTTACGTCGCTCCTATTTCAGATAGCGTATTGGGCTAAGCGGCATCTCAAAGCGCATGAAATGGCGAGCAAAATCCACTGTTAAACTTCTAGGGTATGGGAAACAGAGACCCGATTGGATCATTTTATATCATGGTTAATTTAAGAATTCAGCAAAATTCTACCACATTTGTTCAATTTACGTCGTTCCTATTTCAGATAGCGTACTGGGCTAGGCGGCATCTTAAAGCGCGTGGAATGGCGAGTAAAATGCAGTACTAAACTTCTATGATAGGGCAATCGGAGTCCCGATTAGATCATTTTATATTTTGTTTAATATAAGATTTCAGGGAAATTCTATCACATTTGTTCAATTTACGTTGCTCCTATTTCAGATAGCGTATTGGGCTAAGCGGCATCTCAAAGCGCATTAAATGGCGAGCAAAATGCACTATCAAACATCTAGGGTATTGCAAACAGAGACCCGATTAGATCATTTTATATTATGGTTAATTTAAGAATTCAACGAAATTCTATCACACTTGTTCAATTTACGTCGCTCCTATTTCAGATAGCGTATTGGGCTAAGAGGCATCTCAAAGCGCATGAAATGTCGCGTAAAATGCACTATTAAACTTCTAGGGTAGCGCGAACAGAGAACCGATTAGATCATTTTACATTAAGGTTAATATAAGAATTCAGGGAAATTCTATCACGTTTGTTCAATATACGTCGCTACTATTTCAGATAGCGTATTGGGCTAAGCGGCATCTCAATGCGCATGAAATGACGAGCGAAAGGCACTATTAAACTTCTAGGGTAGGGCGAACAGAGAACCGATTAGATCATTTTACATTAAGGTTAGTATAAGAATTCAGGGAAATCCTATCACGTTTGTTCAATTTACGTCGCTCCTATTTCAGATAGCGTATTGGGCTAAGCGGCATCTCAAAGCGTATGAAATGGCGAGCAAAATGCACTATTAAACTTCTAGGCTAGGGTAAACAGAGACCCGATTAGATCATTTTACATTAAGGTTAATATAAGAATTCAGGGAACTTCTATCACATTTGTTCAATTTACGTCGCTGATATTTCAGATAGCGTATTGGGCTAAGCGGCATCTCAAAGCGCAAGAAATGGCGAGTAAAATGCACTACTAAACTTCTAGGGTAGGGCAAACAGCGACCCGATAAGATCATTTTATATTATGGTTAATTTAAGAATTCAGCGAAACTCTATCACATTTGTTCAATTTATGTCGCTCCTATTTCAGATGGCGTATTGGGCTAAGCGGCATCTCAATGCGCATGAAATGGCGAGTAAAATGCACTATTAAACTTCTAGGATAAGGCAAACAGAGACCCGATTAGATCATTTTATATTACGGTTAATATAAGAATTCAGCGTAATTCTATCACATTTGTTCAACTTACGTCGCTCGTATTTCAGATAGCGTACTGCGCTAGGCGGAATCTTAAAGCGCGTGGATTGGCGAGTAAAATGCACTATTAAACTTCTAGGGTAGGGCAATCAGAGACCCGATTAGATGATTTTATATTATGGTTAATTTAAGAATTCAGCAAAATTCTATCACATTTGTTCAATTTACGTCGTTCCTATTTCAGATAGCATACTGGGCTAGGCGGCATCTTAAAGCGCGTGGAATGGCGTGTAAAATGCACTATTAATCTTCTATGATAGGGCAATCAGAGACCCGATTAGATCATTTTATATTTTGGTTAATATAAGAATTCAGCGTAATTCTATCGCATTTGTTCAATTTACGTCGCTCCTATATCAGATAGCATATTGGGCTAAGCGGCATCTCAAAGCGCATGAAATGGCGAGTAATATGCACTATTAAACTTCTAGGGTAAGGCAAACAGAGACCCGATTAGATCATTTTATATTACGGTTAATATAAGAATTCAGCGAAATTCTATCACATTTGTTCAATTTACGTCGCTCCTATTTCAGATAGCGTACTGGGCTAGGCGGCAACTTAAAGCGCGTGGAATGGCGAGTAAAATGCACTATTAAACTTCTATGATAGGGCAATCAGAGACCCGAATAGATCATTTCATATTTTGGTTAATATAAGAAATCAGCGTAATTCTATCGCATTTGTTCAATTTACGTCGCTCCTATATCAGATAGCATATTGGGCTAAGCGGCATCTCAAAGCGCATGAAATGGCGAGTAATATGCACTATTAAACTTCTAGGGTAAGGCAAACAGAGACCCGATTAGATCATTTTATATTACGGTTAATATAAGAATTCAGCGAAATTCTATCACATTTGTTCAATTTACGTCGCTCCTATTTCAGATAGCGACTTGTGCTAAGCGTCATCTCAAAGCGCAAGAAATGGCGAGTAAAATGCACTATTAAACTTCTAGGATAAGGCTAACAGAAACCCGATTAGATCATTTTATATTACGGTTAATATAAGAATTCAGCGTAATTCTGTGACATTTGTTCAACTTACGTAGCTCCTATTTCGGATAGCGTGCTGGGCTAGGCGGCAACTTAAAGCGCGTGGAATGGCGAGTAAAATGCACTATTAAACTTCTATGATAGGGCAATCAGAGACCCGATTAGATCATTTTATATTTTGGTTAATATAAGAATTCAGCGAAATTCTATCACATTTGTTCAATTTACGTCGCTCCTATTTCAGATAGCGTATTGGGCTAAGCGGCATCTTAAAGCGCGCGGAATGGCGAGTAAAATGCACTATTAAACTGCTAGGGTAGGGCAAACAGAGACTCGATTAGATCATTTTATATTATGGTTAATTTATCAATTCAGCGAAATTCTATCACATTTGTTCAATTTACGTCGCTCCTATTTCAGATAGCTTATTGGGCTAAGCGGCATCGCAAAGCGCATGAATTGGCGTGTAAAATGCACTATTAAACTTGTAGGATAAGGCAAACAGAGACCCGATTAGATCATTTTATATTACGGTTAATATAAGAATTCAGCGTAATTCTGTGACATTTGTTCAACTTACGTAGCTCCTATTTCAGATAGCGTACGGGGCTAGGCGGCAACTTAAAGCGCGTGGAATGGCGAGTAAAATGCACTATTAAGCTTCTATGATAGGGCAATCAGAGACCCGCTTAGATCATTTTATATTTTGGTTAATATAAGAATTCAGCGAAATTCTATCACATTTGTTTAATTTACGTCGCTCCTATTTCAGATAGCGTACTGGGCTAAGCGGCATCTCAAAGTGCATGAAATGGGGAGTAAAATGCACTATTAAACTTCTAGGGTAGGGCAATCAGAGACCCGATTAGATCATTTTATATTTTGGTTAATATAAGAATTCAGCGAAATTCTATCACATTTGTTCAATTTACGTCGCTACTATTTCAGATAGCGTATTGGGCTAAGCGGCATCTCAAAGCGCATGAAATGGCGACTAAAATGCACTGTTAAACTTCTAGGGTAGGGCAAACAGAGACCCGATTAGATCATTTCATATTATGGTTTATTTAAGAATTCAGAAAAATTCTATCACATTTGTTCAATTTACGTCGCTCCTATTTCAGATAGCTTATTGGGCTAAGCGGCATCTCAAAGCGCATTGAATGACGAGTGAAATGCACTATTGAACATCTAGGATAAGGCAAACAGAGACCCGATCAGATCATTTTATATTACGGTTAATATAAGAATTCAGCGTAATTCTATCACATTTGTTCAATTTACGTCGCTGATATTTCAGATAGCGTATTGGGCTAAGCGGCATCTCAAAGCGCAAGAAATGGCTCGTAAAATGCACTATTAAACTTCTAGGGTAGGGCAAACAGAGACCGGATTAGATCATTTTATATTTTGGTTAATATAAGAATTCAGCGAAATTCTATCACATTTGTTCAATTTACGTCGCTCCTATTTCAGATAGCGTATTGGGCTAAGAGCCATCTCAAAGCGCATGAAATGGCGAGTAAAATGCACTATTAAACTTCTAGGATAAGGCAAACAGAGACCCGATTAGATCATTTTATATTACGGTTAATATAAGAAATCAGCGTAATTCTGTCACATTCGTTCAACTTACGTAGCTCCTATTTCAGATAGCGTACTGGGCTAGGCGGCATCTGAAAGCGCGTGGAATGGCGAGTAAAATGCACTATTAAACTTCTATGATAGGGCAATCAGAGACCCGATTAGATCATTTTATATTTTGGTTAATATAAGAATTCAGCGAAAGCCTATCACGTTTGTTCAATTTACGTCGCTCCTATTTCAGATAGCTTATTGGGCTATGCGGCATCTCAAAGCGCATGAAATGACGAGTGAAATGCACTATTAAACTTCTAGGGTAGGGCGAACAGAGACTCGATTACATCAGTTTACATTAATGTTAATATGAGAATTCAGCGAAATTCTATCACATTTGTTCAATTTACGTCGCTCCCATTTCAGATAGCGTATTGGGCTACGCGGCATCTCAAAGCGCATGAAATGGCGAGTACAATGCACTATTAAACTTCTACGGTAAGGCAAACAGAGACCCGATTAGATCATTTTATGTTACGGTTAATCTAAGAATTCAGCGTAATTGTATCACATTTGTTCAACTTACGTCGCTCCTATTTCAGATAGCGTACTGGGCTAGACGGCATCTTAAAGCGCGTGGAAGGGCGAGTAAAATGCACTATTAAACTTCTAGGATAAGCCAAACAGATACCCGATTAGATCATTTTATATTACGGTTAATATAAGAATTCAGCGAAATTCTATCACATTTGTTCAATTTACATCGCTCCTATTTCAGATAGCGTATTGGGCTAAGCGGCATCTCAAAGCGTATGAAATGGCGAATAAAATGCACTATTAAAGTTCTATGATAGGGCGAACAGAGACCCGATTAGATCATTTTACATTAAGGTTAATATAAGAATTCAGCGAAATTCTATCACATTTGTTCAATTTACGTCGCTCATATTTCAGATAGCGTATTGGGCTAAGCGGCACCTCAAAGCGCATGAAATGGCGAGTAAAATGCACTATTAAACTTCTAGCGTAGGGCAATCAGAGACCCGATTAGATCATTTTATATTTTGGTTAATATAAGAAATCAGCGAAATTCTATCACATTTGTTCAATTTACGTCGCTCCTATTTCAGATGGCGTACTGGGCTAGACGGCATCTTAAAGCGCGTGGAAGGGCGAGTAAAATGCACTATAAGCCTTCTATGATAGGGCAATCAGAGACCCGATTAGATCATTTTATATTTTGGTTAATATAAGAATTCAGCGAAATCCTATCACGTTTGTTCAATTTACGTCGCTCCTATTCCAGATAGCGTATTGGGCTTAGCGGCATCTTAAAGCGCGTGGAATGGCGAGTAAAATGCTCTACTAAACTTCTATGGTAGGGCAATCAGAGACCCGATTAGATCATTTTATATTTTGTTTAATATAAGATTTCAGGGAAATTGTATCACATTTGTTCAATTTACGTCGCTCCTATTTCAGATAGCGTATTCGGCTAAGCGGCATCTCAAAGCGCATGAAGTGGCGAAAAAAATTCACTATTAAACTTCTAGGCTAGGGCGAACAGAGACCCGATCAGATCATTTTACATTATGGTTAATAAAAGAATTCAGCGAAATTCTATTACATTTGTTCAACTTACGTCGCTCCTATTTCAGATAGCGTATTGGGCTAAGCGGCATCTCAAAGCGCATGAAATGGCGAGTGAAATGTACCATTAGACTTCTATGGTAAGGCGAACAGAGACCCGATTAGATCATTTTACATTAAGGTTAATATAAGAATTCACGGAAATTCTATTACATTTGTTCAATTTACGTCGCTCCTATTTCAGATAGCGTATTGGGCTATACGGCATCTCAAAGCGCATGAAATGGCGAGTAAAATGCACTATTAAAATTCTAGGGTAAGGCAAACAGGGACCCGGTTAGATCATTTTATATTACGGTTAATATAAGAATTCAGCGTAATTCTATCACATTTGTTAAACTTACGTCGCTCGTATTTCAGATAGCGTACTGGGCTACGCGGCATCTTAAAGCGCGTGGAAGGGCGAGTAAAATGCACTATTAAACGTCTAGGCTTGGGCGAACAGAGACCCGATTAGATCATTGTATATTATGGTTAATTTAAGAATTCCACGAAATTCTATCACATTTGTTCGATTTACGTCGCTCCTATTTCAGATAGCATATTGGGCTAAGCGGCATCTCAAAGCTGATGAAATGGCGAGTAAAATGCACTATTAAACTTCTAGGGTAAGGCAAACAGAGACCCGATTAGATCATATTACATTATGGTTAATAAAAGAATTAAGAGTAAATTCTATCACATTTGTTCAATTTACGTCACTCCTATTTCAGATAGCCTACTGGGCTAGCCGGCATCTTAAAGCGCGTGGAATAGCGAGTAAAATGCACTATTAGCCTTCTATGATAGGGCAATCAGAGACCCGATTAGATCATTTTATATTTTGGTTAATATAAGAATTCAGCGAAATCCTATCACGTTTGTTCAATTTACGTCGCTCCAATTCCAGATAGCGTATTGGGCTAAGCGGCATTTCAAAGCGCATGAAATGGCGAATAAAATGCACTATTAAACTTCTCGGCTAGGGCGAACAGAGACCCGATTAGATCATTTTATATTATGGTCAATTTAAGAATTCAGCAAAATTCTATCACATTTGTTCAATTTACGTCGTTCCTATTTCAGATAGCGTACTGGGCTAGGCGGCATCTCAAAGCGCATGAAATGGCGAGTGAAATGCACTATTCAACTTCTAGGGTAGGGCGAACAGAGACCCGATTAGATCATTTTACATTAAGGTTAATATAATAATTCAGGGAAATTCTATCACATTTGTTCAATTTACGTCGCTCCTATTTCAGATAGCGTATTGGGCTAAGCGGCATCTCAAAGCGCATGAAATGGCGAGCAAAATCCACTATTAAACTTCTAGGGAATGGCAAACAGAGACCCGATTAGATCATTTTATATCATGGTTAATTTAAGAATTCAGCAAAATTCTATCACATTTGTTCAATTTACGTCGTTCCTATTTCAGATAGCGTACTGGGCTAGGCGGCATCTTAAAGCGCGTGGAATGGCGAGTAAAATGCACTATGAAACTACAATGATAGGGCAATAAGAGACCCGATTAAATCATTTTATATTTTGGTTAATATAAGGATTCAGCGAAATTCTATCACATTTGTCCAACTTACGCCGCTCCTGCTTGAGATACCGTACTGGACTAGGCGGCAACTTAAAGCGCGTGGAATGGCGAGTAAAATGCAGTACAAAACTTCTATGATAGGGCAATCGCAGTCCCGATTAGATCATTTTATATTTTGTTTAATATAAGATTTCAGGGAAATTCTATCACATTTGTTCAATTTACGTCGCTCCTATTTCAGATAGCGTACTGGGCTAATCGGCATCTCAAAGCGCATGAAATGTCGAATACAATGCACTATTAAACTTCTAGACTAGGGCAAACAGAGACCCGATTAGATCATTTTACATTAAGGTTAATATAAGAATTCAGGGAAATTCTATCACATTTGTTCAATTTACGTCGCTCCTATTTCAGATAGCGTATTGGGCTAAGCGGCATCTCAAAGCGCATTAAATGGCGAGCAAAATGCACTATCAAACATCTAGGGTATTGCAAACAGAGACCCGATTAGATCATTTTATATTGTGGTTAATTTAAGAATTCAACGAAATTCTATCACACTTGTTCAATTTACGTCGCTCGTATTTCAGATAGCGTATTGGGCTGAGAGGCATCTCAAAGCGCATGAAATGTCGAGTTAAATGCACTATTAAACTTCTAGGGTAGGGCGAACAGAGAACCGATTAGATCATTTTACATTAAGGTTAATATAAGAATTCAGGGAAATCCTATCACGTTTGTTCAATTTACGTCGCTCCTATTTCAGATAGCGTATTGTGCTAAGCGGCATCTCAAAGCGCATGAAATGGCGAGCAAAATGCACTGTTAAACTTCTAGGGTAGGGCAAACAGAGACCCGATTAGATCATTTCATATTATGGTTTATTTAAGAATTCAGAAAAATTCTATCACATTTGTTATAATTTACGTCGCTCATATTTCAGATAGCGTACTGGGCTATGCGGCATCTCAAAGCGCATGAAATGGCTAGCAAAATCCACTATTAAACTTCTAGGGTATGGCAAACAGAGACCCGACTAGATCATATTAGATTATGGTTAATAAAAGAATTAAGAGTAATTCTATCACATTTGTTCAATTTACGTCACTCCTATTGCAGATAGCGTACTGGGCTAGCCGGCACCTTAAAGCGCGTGGAATAGCGAGTAAAATGCACTATAAGCCTTCTATGATAGGGCAATCAGAGACCCGATTAGATCATTTTATATTTTGGTTAATATAAGAATTTCAGCGAAATCCTATCACGTTTGTTCAATTTACGTCGCTCCTATTCCAGATAGCGTATTGGGCTTAGCGGCATCTTAAAGCGCGTGGAATGGCGAGTAAAATGCTCTACTAACCTTCTATGGTAGGGCAATCAGAGACCCGATTAGATCATTTTATATTTTGTTTAATATAAGATTTCAGGGAAATTGTATCACATTTGTTCAATTTACGTCGCTCCTATTTCAGATAGCGTATTCGGCTAAGCGGCATCTCAAAGCGCATGAAGTGGCGAATAAAATTCACTATTAAACTTCTAGGCTAGGGCGAACAGAGACCCGATCAGATCATTTTACATTATGGTTAATGAAAGAATTCAGCGAAATTCTATCACAATTGTTCAACTTACGTCGCTCCTATTTCAGATAGCGTATTGGGCTAAGCGGCATCTCAAAGCGCATGAAATGGCGAGTGAAATGCACCATTAGACTTCTATGGTAACGCGAACAGAGACCCGATTAGTTCATTTTACATTAAGGTTAATATAAGAATTCACGGAAATTCTATTACATTTGTTCAATTTACGTCACTCCTATTTCAGATAGCCTACTGGGCTAGCCGGCATCTTAAAGCGCGTGGAATAGCGAGTAAAATGCACCTAATAGCCTTCTATGATAGGGCAATCAGAGACCCGATTAGATCATTTTATATTTTGGTTAATATAAGAATTCAGCGAAATCCTATCACGTTTGTTCAATTTACGTCGCTCCAATTCCAGATAGCGTATTGGGCTAAGCGGCATCTCAAAGCGCATGAAATGGCGAATAAAATGCACTATTAAACGTCTAGGCTAGGGCGAACAGAGACCCGATTAGATCATTGTATATTATGGTTAATTTAAGAATTCAACGAAATTCTATCACATTTGTTCGATTTACGTCGCTGCTATTTCAGATAGCGTATTGGGCTAAGCGGCATCTCAAAGCGCATGAAATGGCGAGTAAAATGCACTATTAAACTTCTAGGGTAAGGCAAACAGAGACCCGATTAGATCATATTACATCATGGTTAATAAAAGAATTAAGAGTAATTCTATCACATTTGTTCAATTTACGTCACTCCTATTTCAGATAGCCTACTGGGCTAGCCGGCATCTTAAAGCGCCTGGAATAGCGAGTAAAATGCACTATTAGCCTTCTATGATAGGGCAATCCGAGACCCGATTAGATCATTTTATATTTTGGTTAATATAAGAATTCAGGGATATTCTATCACATTTGTTCAATTTACGTCGCTCCTATTTCAGATAGCGTATTGGGCTAAGCGGCATCTCAAAGCGCATGAAATGGCGAGTGAAGTGCACTGTTAAACTTCTAGGGTAAGGGAAAGAGAGACCCGATTAGAACATTTTATATTACGGTTAATATAAGAATTAAGCGTAATTCTATCACATTTGTTGAATTTACGTCACTCCTATTTCAGATAGCGTATTGGGCTAAGCGGCATCTCAAAGCGCATGAAATGGCGAATACAATGCACTATTAATCTTCTCGGCTAGGGCAAACAGAGACCCGATTAGATCATTTTATATTATGGTTAATTTAAGAATTCAGGGAAATTCTATCAAATTTGTTCAATTTACGTCGCTCCTATTTCAGATAGCGTACTGGGCTAGCCGGCATCTTAAAGCGCGTGGAATGGCGAGTGAAATTCACTATTTAACTTCGATGATAGGGCAATCAGGGACCCGATTAGATCATTTTATATTTGGGTTAATATAAGAATTCAGGGAAATTCTATCACATTTGTTCAATTTACGTCGCTCCTATTTCAGATAGCGTATTGGGCTAAGCGGCATCTCAAAGCGCATGAAATGGGGAGTAAAATGCACTATTAAACTTCTAGGGTAGGGCAATCAGAGACCCGATTAGATCATTTTATATTTTGGTTAATATAAGAATTCAGCGAAATTCTATCACATTTGTTCAATTTACGTCGCTCCTACTTCAGATAGCGTATTGGGCTAAGCGGCATCTCAAAGCGCATGAAATGGCGTGTAAAATGCACTATTAAGCTTCTACGCTAGGGCGAAGAGAGACCCGATTAGATCATTTAACATTATGGTTAATAAAAGAATTCAGCGAAATTCTATCACGTTTGTTCAATTTACGTCGCTACTATTTCAGATAGCGTATTGGGCTAAGCGGCATCTCAAAGCGCATGAAATGGCGACTAAAATGCACTGTTAAACTTCTAGGGTAGGGCAAACAGAGACCCGATTAGATCATTTCATATTATGGTTTATTTAAGAATTCAGAAAAATTCTATCACATTTGTTCAATTTACGTCGCTCCTATTTCAGATAGCTTATTGGGCTAAGCGGCATCTCAAAGCGCATTGAATGACGAGTGAAATGCACTATTGAACATCTAGGATAAGGCAAACAGAGACCCGATCAGATCATTTTATATTACGGTTAATATAAGAATTCAGCGTAATTCTATCACATTTGTTCAATTTACGTCGCTGATATTTCAGATAGCGTATTGGGCTAAGCGGCATCTCAAAGCGCAAGAAATGGCGAGTAAAATGCACTATTAAACTTCTAGGGTAGGGCAAACAGAGACCCGATAAGATCATTTTATATTATGGTTAATTTAAGAATTCAGCGAAACTCTATCACATTTGTTCAATTTATGTCGCTCCTATTTCAGATAGCGTATTGGGCTAAGCGGCATCTCAATGCGCATGAAATTGCGAGTAAAATGCACTATTAAACTTCTAGGATAAGGCAAACGGAGACCCGATTAGATCATTTTATATTACGGTTAATATAAGAATTCAGCGTAATTCTATCACATTTGTTCAACTTACGTCGCTCCTATTTCAGATAGCATACTGGGCTAGGCGGCATCTTAAAGCGCGTGGAGTGGCGAGTAAAATGTACTATTAAACTTCTATGATAGGGCAATCAGAGACCCGGTTAGATCATTTTATATTTTGGTTAATATAAGAATTCAGCGAAATTCTATCACATTTGTTTAATTTACGTCGCTCCTATTACAGATAGCGTATTGGGCTGAGCGGCATCTCAAAGTGCATGAAATGGGGAGTAAAATGCACTATTAAACTTCTAGGGTAGGGCAATCAGAGACCCGATTAGATCATTTTATATTTTGGTTAATATAAGAATTCAGCGAAATTCTATCACATTTGTTCAATTTACGTCGCTCCTATTTCAGATAGCGTATTGGGCTAAGCGGCATCTCAAAGCGCATGAAATGGCGTGTAAAATGCACTATGAAGCTTCTACGCTAGGGCGAAGAGAGACCCGATTAGATCATTTAACATTATGGTTAATAAAAGAATTCAGCGAAATTCTATCACGTTTGTTCAATTTACGTCGCTACTATTTCAGATAGCGTATTGGGCTAGGCGGCATCTCAAAGCGCATGAAATGGCGACTAAAATGCACTGTTAAACTTCTAGGGTAGGCAAACAGAGACCCGATTAGATCATTTCATATTATGGTTTATTTAAGAATTCAGAAAAATTCTATCACATATGTTCAATTTACGTCGCTCCTATTTCAGATAGCTTATTGGGCTAAGCGGCATCTCAAAGCGCATTGAATGACGAGTGAAATGCACTATTGAACTTCTAGGATAAGGCAAACAGAGACCCGATCAGATCATTTTATATTACGGTTAATATAAGAATGCAGCGTAATTCTATCACATTTGTTCAATTTACGTCGCTGATATTTCAGATAGCGTATTGGGCTAAGCGGCATCTCAAAGCGCAAGAAATGGCGAGTAAAATGCACTATTAAACTTCTAGGGTACAGCAAACAGAGACCCGATAAGATCATTTTATATTATGGTTAATTTAAGAATTCAGCGATACTCTATCACATTTGTTCAATTTATGTCGCTCCTATTTCAGATAGCGTATTGGGCTAAGCGGCATCTCAATGCGCATGAAATGGCGAGTAAAATGCACTATTAAACTTCTAGGATAAGGCAAACGGAGACCCGATTAGATCATTTTATATTACGGTTAATATAAGAATTCAGCGAAATTCTATCACATTTGTTTAATTTACGTCGCTCCTATTACAGATAGCGTATTGGGCTAGGCGGCATCTTAAAGCGCGTGGAATGGCGAGTAAAATGCACTATTAAACTTCTATGATAGGGCTATCAGAGACCCGATTAGATCATTTTATATTTTGGTTAATATAAGAATTCAGCGAAATTCTGTCACATTCGTTCAATTTACGTCGCTCCTATTTCAGATAGCGTATTGGGCTAAGCGGCATCTCAAAGCGCATGAAATGGCGAGTAAAATGCACTATTAAACTTCTAGGGTTGGGCGAACAAAGACCCGATTAGATCATTTTACATTAAGGTTAATATAAGAATTCAGGCAAATTCTATCACATTTGTTCAATTTACGTCGCTCCTATTTCAGATAGCGTATTGGGCTAAGCGGCATCGCAAAGCGCATGAAAGGGCGAGTAAAATGCACTATTAAACTTCTAGCGTAGGGCAATCAGAGACCCGATAAGATCTTTTCATATTTTGGTTAATATAAGAATTCAGCGAAATTCTATCACATTTGTTCAATTTACGTCGCTCCTATTTCAGATAGCGTATTGGGCTACGCGGCATCTCAAAGCGCATGGAACGGCGAGTGAAATGCACTATTAAACTTCTAGGGTAGGGCGAACAGACACCCGAATAGATCATTTTATATTACGGTTAATATAAGAATTCAGCGTAATTCTATCACATTTGTTAAACTAACGTCGCTCCTATTTCAGATAGCGTACTGGGCTAGGCGGCATCTTAAAGCGCGTGGAAGGGCGAGTAAAATGCACTTCTAAACTTCTATGATAGGGCAGTCAGAGTTACGAATAGATCATTTTATATTTTGTTTACTATAACATTTCAGGGAAATTCTATCACATTTGTTCAATTTACGTCGCTCCTATTTCAGATAGCGTATTGGGCTAAGCGGCATCTCAAAGCGCAAGAAATGGCGAGTAAAATGCACTATCAAACTTCTAGGGTAGGGCAATCAGAGACCCGATAAGATCATTTCATATTTTGGTTAATATAAGAATTCAGCGAAATTCTATCACATTTGTTCAATTTACGTCGCTCCTATTTCAGATAGCGTATTGAGCTAAGCTGCATCTCAAAGCGCAAGAAATGGCTCGTAAAATGCACTATTAAACTTCTAGGGTAGGGCAAACAGAGACCGGATTAGATCATTTTATATTTTGGTTAATATAAGAATTCAGCGAAATTCTATCACATTTGTTCAATTTACGTCGCTCCTATTTCAGATAGCGTATTGGGCTAAGAGCCATCTCAAAGCGCATGAAATGGCGAGTAAAATGCACTATTAAACTTCTAGGATAAGGCAAACAGAGACCCGATTAGATCATTTTATATTACGGTTAATATAAGAAATCAGCGTAATTCTGTCACATTCGTTCAACTTACGTAGCTCCTATTTCAGATAGCGTACTGGGCTAGGCGGCATCTGAAAGCGCGTGGAATGGCGAGTAAAATGCACTATTAAACTTCTATGATAGGGCAATCAGAGACCCGATTAGATCATTTTATATTTTGGTTAATATAAGAATTCAGCGAAAGCCTATCACGTTTGTTCAATTTACGTCGCTCCTATTTCAGATAGCTTATTGGGCTATGCGGCATCTCAAAGCGCATGAAATGACGAGTGAAATGCACTATTAAACTTCTAGGGTAGGGCGAACAGAGACTCGATTACATCAGTTTACATTAATGTTAATATGAGAATTCAGCGAAATTCTATCACATTTGTTCAATTTACGTCGCTCCCATTTCAGATAGCGTATTGGGCTACGCGGCATCTCAAAGCGCATGAAATGGCGAGTACAATGCACTATTAAACTTCTACGGTAAGGCAAACAGAGACCCGATTAGATCATTTTATGTTACGGTTAATCTAAGAATTCAGCGTAATTGTATCACATTTGTTCAACTTACGTCGCTCCTATTTCAGATAGCGTACTGGGCTAGACGGCATCTTAAAGCGCGTGGAAGGGCGAGTAAAATGCACTATTAAACTTCTAGGATAAGCCAAACAGATACCCGATTAGATCATTTTATATTACGGTTAATATAAGAATTCAGCGAAATTCTATCACATTTGTTCAATTTACATCGCTCCTATTTCAGACAGCGTATTGGGCTAAGCGGCATCTCAAAGCGTATGAAATGGCGAATAAAATGCACTATTAAAGTTCTATGATAGGGCGAACAGAGACCCGATTAGATCATTTTACATTAAGGTTAATATAAGAATTCAGCGAAATTCTATCACATTTGTTCAATTTACGTCGCTCATATTTCAGATAGCGTATTGGGCTAAGCGGCACCTCAAAGCGCATGAAATCACGAGTAAAATGCACTATTAAACTTCTAGCGTAGGGCAATCAGAGACCCGATTAGATCATTTTATATTTTGGTTAATATAAGAAATCAGCGAAATTCTATCACATTTGTTCAATTTACGTCGCTCCTATTTCAGATGGCGTACTGGGCTAGACGGCATCTTAAAGCGCGTGGAAGGGCGAGTAAAATGCACTATTAGCCTTCTATGATAGGGCAATCAGAGACCCGATTAGATCATTTTATATTTTGGTTAATATAAGAATTCAGCGAAATCCTATCACGTTTGTTCAATTTACGTCGCTCCTATTCCAGATAGCGTATTGGGCTTAGCGGCATCTTAAAGCGCGTGGAATGGCGAGTAAAATGCTCTACTAAACTTCTATGGTAGGGCAATCAGAGACCCGATTAGATCATTTTATATTTTGTTTAATATAAGATTTCAGGGAAATTCTATCACATTTGTTCAATTTACGTCGCTCCTATTTCAGATAGCGTATTCGGCTAAGCGGCATCTCAAAGCGCATGAAGTGGCGAAAAAAATTCACTATTAAACTTCTAGGCTAGGGCGAACAGAGACCCGATCAGATCATTTTACATTATGGTTAATAAAAGAATTCAGCGAAATTCTATTACATTTGTTCAACTTACGTCGCTCCTATTTCAGATAGCGTATTGGGCTAAGCGGCATCTCAAAGCGCATGAAATGGCGAGTGAAATGTACCATTAGACTTCTATGGTAAGGCGAACAGAGACCCGATTAGATCATTTTACATTAAGGTTAATATAAGAATTCGCGGAAATTCTATTACATTTGTTCAATTTACGTCGCTCCTATTTCAGATAGCGTATTGGGCTATACGGCATCTCAAAGCGCATGAAATGGCGAGTAAAATGCACTATTAAAATTCTAGGGTAAGGCAAACAGGGACCCGGTTAGATCATTTTATATTACGGTTAATATAAGAATTCAGCGTAATTCTATCACATTTGTTAAACTTCCGTCGCTCGTATTTCAGATAGCGTACTGGGCTACGCGGCATCTTAAAGCGCGTGGAAGGGCGAGTAAAATGCACTATTAAACGTCTAGGCTTGGGCGAACAGAGACCCGATTAGATCATTGTATATTATGGTTAATTTAAGAATTCCACGAAATTCTATCACATTTGTTCGATTTACGTCGCTCCTATTTCAGATAGCATATTGGGCTAAGCGGCATCTCAAAGCTGATGAAATGGCGAGTAAAATGCACTATTAAACTTCTAGGGTAAAGCAAACAGAGACCCGATTAGATCATATTACATTATGGTTAATAAAAGAATTAAGAGTAAATTCTATCACATTTGTTCAATTTACGTCACTCCTATTTCAGATAGCCTACTGGGCTAGCCGGCATCTTAAAGCGCGTGGAATAGCGAGTAAAATGCACTATTAGCCTTCTATGATAGGGCAATCAGAGACCCGATTAGATCATTTTATATTTTGGTTAATATAAGAATTCAGCGAAATCCTATCACGTTTGTTCAATTTACGTCGCTCCAATTCCAGATAGCGTATTGGGCTAAGCGGCATTTCAAAGCGCATGAAATGGCGAATAAAATGCACTATTAAACTTCTCGGCTAGGGCGAACAGAGACCCGATTAGATCATTTTATATTATGGTCAATTTAAGAATTCAGCAAAATTCTATCACATTTGTTCAATTTACGTCGTTCCTATTTCAGATAGCGTACTGGGCTAGGCGGCATCTCAAAGCGCATGAAATGGCGAGTGAAATGCACTATTCAACTTCTAGGGTAGGGCGAACAGAGACCCGATTAGATCATTTTACATTAAGGTTAATATAATAATTCAGGGAAATTCTATCACATTTGTTCAATTTACGTCGCTCCTATTTCAGATAGCGTATTGGGCTAAGCGGCATCTCAAAGCGCATGAAATGGCGAGCAAAATCCACTATTAAACTTCTAGGGAATGGCAAACAGAGACCCGATTAGATCATTTTATATCATGGTTAATTTAAGAATTCAGCAAAATTCTATCACATTTGTTCAATTTACGTCGTTCCTATTTCAGATAGCGTACTGGGCTAGGCGGCATCTTAAAGCGCGTGGAATGGCGAGTAAAATGCACTATGAAACTACAATGATAGGGCAATAAGAGACCCGATTAAATCATTTTATATTTTGGTTAATATAAGGATTCAGCGAAATTCTATCACATTTGTCCAACTTACGCCGCTCCTGCTTGAGATACCGTACTGGACTAGGCGGCAAGTTAAAGCGCGTGGAATGGCGAGTAAAATGCAGTACAAAACTTCTATGATAGGGCAATCGCAGTCCCGATTAGATCATTTTATATTTTGTTTAATATAAGATTTCAGGGAAATTCTATCACATTTGTTCAATTTACGTCGCTCCTATTTCAGATAGCGTACTGGGCTAATCGGCATCTCAAAGCGCATGAAATGTCGAATACAATGCACTATTAAACTTCTAGACTAGGGCAAACAGAGACCCGATTAGATCATTTTACATTAAGGTTAATATAAGAATTCAGGGAAATTCTATCACATTTGTTCAATTTACGTCGCTCCTATTTCAGATAGCGTATTGGGCTAAGCGGCATCTCAAAGCGCATTAAATGGCGAGCAAAATGCACTATCAAACATCTAGGGTATTGCAAACAGAGACCCGATTAGATCATTTTATATTGTGGTTAATTTAAGAATTCAACGAAATTCTATCACACTTGTTCAACTTACGTCGCTCCTATTTCAGATAGCGTATTGGGCTAAGCGGCATCTCAAAGCGCATGAAATGGCGAGTGAAATGCACCATTAGACTTCTATGGTAACGCGAACAGAGACCCGATTAGTTCATTTTACATTAAGGTTAATATAAGAATTCACGGAAATTCTATTACATTTGTTCAATTTACGTCACTCCTATTTCAGATAGCCTACTGGGCTAGCCGGCATCTTAAAGCGCGTGGAATAGCGAGTAAAATGCACTAATAGCCTTCTATGATAGGGCAATCAGAGACCCGATTAGATCATTTTATATTTTGGTTAATATAAGAATTCAGCGAAATCCTATCACGTTTGTTCAATTTACGTCGCTCCAATTCCAGATAGCGTATTGGGCTAAGCGGCATCTCAAAGCGCATGAAATGGCGAATAAAATGCACTATTAAACGTCTAGGCTAGGGCGAACAGAGACCCGATTAGATCATTGTATATTATGGTTAATTTAAGAATTCAACGAAATTCTATCACATTTGTTCGATTTACGTCGCTGCTATTTCAGATAGCGTATTGGGCTAAGCGGCATCTCAAAGCGGATGAAATGGCGAGTAAAATGCACTATTAAACTTCTAGGGTAAGGCAAACAGAGATCCGATTAGATCATATTACATCATGGTTAATAAAAGAATTAAGAGTAATTCTATCACATTTGTTCAATTTACGTCACTCCTATTTCAGATAGCCTACTGGGCTAGCCGGCATCTTAAAGCGCGTGGAATAGCGAGTAAAATGCACTATTAGCCTTCTATGATAGGGCAATCCGAGACCCGATTAGATCATTTTATATTTTGGTTAATATAAGAATTCAGGGATATTCTATCACATTTGTTCAATTTACGTCGCTCCTATTTCAGATAGCGTATTGGGCTAAGCGGCATCTCAAAGCGCATGAAATGGCGAGTGAAGTGCACTGTTAAACTTCTAGGGTAAGGGAAAGAGAGACCCGATTAGAACATTTTATATTACGGTTAATATAAGAATTAAGCGTAATTCTATCACATTTGTTGAATTTACGTCACTCCTATTTCAGATAGCGTATTGGGCTAAGCGGCATCTCAAAGCGCATGAAATGGCGAATACAATGCACTATTAAACTTCTAGGGTAGGACAAACAGAGACCCGATTAGATCATTTTATATTATGGTTAATTTAAGAATTCAGCAAAATTCTATCACATTTGTTCAATTTACGTCGCTCCTACTTCAGATAGCGTATTGGGCTAAGCGGCATCTCAAAGCGCATGAAATGGCAAGTAAAATGCACTATTAAACTTCTAGGATAGGGCAAACAGAGACCCGATTAGATCATTTTATATTATGGTTAATTTAAGAATTCAGCAAAATTCTATCACATTTGTTCAATTTACGTCGCTCCTATTTCAGATAGCGTATTGGGCTAAGCGGCTTCTCAAAGCGCATGAAGTGAGGAGTAAAATGCACTATTAAACTTCTAGGGTAGGGCAAGCAGAGACCCGATTAGATCATTTTATGTTATGGTTAATTTAAGAATTCAGCGAAGTTCTATCACATTTGTTCAATTTACGTCGCTCCTATTTCAGATAGCGTATTGGGCTAAGCGGCATCTCAAAGCGCATGAAATGGCTAGCAAAATCCACTATTAAACTTCTAGGGTATGGCAAACAGAGACCCGATTAGATCATATTAGATTATGGTTAATAAAAGAATTAAGAGTAATTCTATCACATTTGTTCAATTTACGTCACTCCTATTGCAGATAGCGTACTGGGCTAGCCGGCACCTTAAAGCGCGTGGAATAGCGAGTAAAATGCACTATAAGCCTTCTATGATAGGGCAATCAGAGACCCGATTAGATCATTTTATATTTTGGTTAATATAAGAATTCAGCGAAATCCTATCACGTTTGTTCAATTTACGTCGCTCCTATTCCAGATAGCGTATTGGGCTTAGCGGCATCTTAAAGCGCGTGGAATGGCGAGTAAAATGCTCTACTAAACTTCTATGGTAGGGCAATCAGAGACCCGATTAGATCATTTTATATTTTGTTTAATATAAGATTTCAGGGAAATTGTATCACATTTGTTCAATTTACGTCGCTCCTATTTCAGATAGCGTATTCGGCTAAGCGGCATCTCAAAGCGCATGAAGTGGCGAATAAAATTCACTATTAAACTTCTAGGCTAGGGCGAACAGAGACCCGATCAGATCATTTTACATTATGGTTAATGAAAGAATTCAGCGAAATTCTATCACAATTGTTCAACTTACGTCGCTCCTATTTCAGATAGCGTATTGGGCTAAGCGGCATCTCAAAGCGCATGAAATGGCGAGTGAAATGCACCATTAGACTTCTATGGTAACGCGAACAGAGACCCGATTAGTTCATTTTACATTAAGGTTAATATAAGAATTCACGGAAATTCCTATTACATTTGTTCAATTTACGTCACTCCTATTTCAGATAGCCTACTGGGCTAGCCGGCATCTTAAAGCGCGTGGAATAGCGAGTAAAATGCACTATTAGCCTTCTATGATAGGGCAATCAGAGACCCGATTAGATCATTTATATTTTGGTTAATATAAGAATTCAGCGAAATCCTATCACGTTTGTTCAATTTACGTCGCTCCAATTCCAGATAGCGTATTGGGCTAAGCGGCATCTCAAAGCGCATGAAATGGCGAATAAAATGCACTATTAAACGTCTAGGCTAGGGCGAACAGAGACCCGATTAGATCATTGTATATTATGGTTAATTTAAGAATTCAACGAAATTCTATCACATTTGTTCGATTTACGTCGCTGCTATTTCAGATAGCGTATTGGGCTAAGCGGCATCTCAAAGCGGATGAAATGGCGAGTAAAATGCACTATTAAACTTCTAGGGTAAGGCAAACAGAGATCCGATTAGATCATATTACATCATGGTTAATAAAAGAATTAAGAGTAATTCTATCACATTTGTTCAATTTACGTCACTCCTATTTCAGATAGCCTACTGGGCTAGCCGGCATCTTAAAGCGCGTGGAATAGCGAGTAAAATGCACTATTAGCCTTCTATGATAGGGCAATCCGAGACCCGATTAGATCATTTTATATTTTGGTTAATATAAGAATTCAGGGATATTCTATCACATTTGTTCAATTTACGTCGCTCCTATTTCAGATAGCGTATTGGGCTAAGCGGCATCTCAAAGCGCATGAAATGGCGAGTGAAGTGCACTGTTAAACTTCTAGGGTAAGGGAAAGAGAGACCCGATTAGAACATTTTATATTACGGTTAATATAAGAATTAAGCGTAATTCTATCACATTTGTTGAATTTACGTCACTCCTATTTCAGATAGCGTATTGGGCTAAGCGGCATCTCAAAGCGCATGAAATGGCGAATACAATGCACTATTAAACTTCTAGGGTAGGACAAACAGAGACCCGATTAGATCATTTTATATTATGGTTAATTTAAGAATTCAGCAAAATTCTATCACATTTGTTCAATTTACGTCGCTCCTACTTCAGATAGCGTATTGGGCTAAGCGGCATCTCAAAGCGCATGAAATGGCGAGTAAAATGCACTATTAAACTTCTAGGATAGGGCAAACAGAGACCCGATTAGATCATTTTATATTATGGTTAATTTAAGAATTCAGCAAAATTCTATCACATTTTGTTCAATTTACGTCGCTCCTATTTCAGATAGCGTATTGGGCTAAGCGGCTTCTCAAAGCGCATGAAGTGAGGAGTAAAATGCACTATTAAACTTCTAGGGTAGGGCAAGCAGAGACCCGATTAGATCATTTTATGTTATGGTTAATTTAAGAATTCAGCGAAGTTCTATCACATTTGTTCAATTTACGTCGCTCCTATTTCAGATAGCGTATTGGGCTAAGCGGCATCTCAAAGCGCATGAAATGGCTAGCAAAATCCACTATTAAACTTCTAGGGTATGGCAAACAGAGACCCGATTAGATCATATTAGATTATGGTTAATAAAAGAATTAAGAGTAATTCTATCACATTTGTTCAATTTACGTCACTCCTATTGCAGATAGCGTACTGGGGCTAGCCGGCACCTTAAAGCGCGTGGAATAGCGAGTAAAATGCACTATAAGCCTTCTATGATAGGGCAATCAGAGACCCGATTAGATCATTTTATATTTTGGTTAATATAAGAATTCAGCGAAATCCTATCACGTTTGTTCAATTTACGTCGCTCCTATTCCAGATAGCGTATTGGGGCTTAGCGGCATCTTAAAGCGCGTGGAATGGCGAGTAAAATGCTCTACTAAACTTCTATGGTAGGGCAATCAGAGACCCGATTAGATCATTTTATATTTTGTTTAATATAAGATTTCAGGGAAATTGTATCACATTTGTTCAATTTACGTCGCTCCTATTTCAGATAGCGTATTCGGCTAAGCGGCATCTCAAAGCGCATGAAGTGGCGAATAAAATTCACTATTAAACTTCTAGGCTAGGGCGAACAGAGACCCGATCAGATCATTTTACATTATGGTTAATGAAAGAATTCAGCGAAATTCTATCACAATTGTTCAACTTACGTCGCTCCTATTTCAGATAGCGTATTGGGCTAAGCGGGCATCTCAAAGCGCATGAAATGGCGAGTGAAATGCACCATTAGACTTCTATGGTAACGCGAACAGAGACCCGATTAGTTCATTTTACATTAAGGTTAATATAAGAATTCACGGAAATTCTATTACATTTGTTCAATTTACGTCACTCCTATTTCAGATAGCCTACTGGGCTAGCCGGCATCTTAAAGCGCGTGGAATAGCGAGTAAAATGCACTAATAGCCTTCTATGATAGGGCAATCAGAGACCCGATTAGATCATTTTATATTTTGGTTAATATAAGAATTCAGCGAAATCCTATCACGTTTGTTCAATTTACGTCGCTCCAATTCCAGATAGCGTATTGGGCTAAGCGGCATCTCAAAGCGCATGAAATGGCGAATAAAATGCACTATTAAACGTCTAGGCTAGGGCGAACAGAGACCCGATTAGATCATTGTATATTATGGTTAATTTAAGAATTCAACGAAATTCTATCACATTTGTTCGATTTACGTCGCTGCTATTTCAGATAGCGTATTGGGCTAAGCGGCATCTCAAAGCGGATGAAATGGCGAGTAAAATGCACTATTAAACTTCTAGGGTAAGGCAAACAGAGATCCGATTAGATCATATTACATCATGGTTAATAAAAGAATTAAGAGTAATTCTATCACATTTGTTCAATTTACGTCACTCCTATTTCAGATAGCCTACTGGGCTAGCCGGCATCTTAAAGCGCGTGGAATAGCGAGTAAAAATGCACTATTAGCCTTCTATTATAGGGCAATCCGAGACCCGATTAGATTATTTTATATTTTGGTTAATATAAGAATTCAGGGATATTCTATCACATTTGTTCAATTTACGTCGCTCCTATTTCAGATAGCGTATTGGGCTAAGCGGCATCTCAAAGCGCATGAAATGGCGAGTGAAGTGCACTGTTAAACTTCTAGGGTAAGGGAAAGAGAGACCCGATTAGAACATTTTATATTACGGTTAATATAAGAATTAAGCGTAATTCTATCACATTTGTTGAATTTACGTCACTCCTATTTCAGATAGCGTATTGGGCTAAGCGGCATCTCAAAGCGCATGAAATGGCGAATACAATGCACTATTAAACTTCTAGGGTAGGACAAACAGAGACCCGATTAGATCATTTTTATATTATGGTTAATTTAAGAATTCAGCAAAATTCTATCACATTTGTTCAATTTACGTCGCTCCTACTTCAGATAGCGTATTGGGCTAAGCGGCATCTCAAAGCGCATGAAATGGCAAGTAAAATGCACTATTAAACTTCTAGGATAGGGCAAACAGAGACCCGATTAGATCATTTTATATTATGGTTAATTTAAGAATTCAGCAAAATTCTATCACATTTGTTCAATTTACGTCGCTCCTATTTCAGATAGCGTATTGGGCTAAGCGGCTTCTCAAAGCGCATGAAGTGAGGAGTAAAATGCACTATTAAACTTCTAGGGTAGGGCAAGCAGAGACCCGATTAGATCATTTTATGTTATGGTTAATTTAAGAATTCAGCGAAGTTCTATCACATTTGTTCAATTTACGTCGCTCCTATTTCAGATAGCGTATTGGGCTAAGCGGCATCTCAAAGCGCATGAAATGGCGAATAAGATGCACTATTAAACTTCTAGGCTAGAGCGAACAGAGACCCGATTAGATCATTTTACATTATGGTTAATGAAAGAATTCAGCGAAATTCTATCACATTTGTTCAACTTACGTCGCTCCTATTTCAGGTAGCGTATTGGGCTAAGCGGCACCTCAAAGCGCATGAAATGGGGAATAAAATGCACTATTAAACTTCTCGGCTAGGGCGAACAGAAACCCGATTAGATCATTTTATATTATAGTTAATTTAAGAATTCAGCGAAATTCTATCACATTTGTTCAATTTACGTCGCTCCTATTTCAGATAGCGTATTTGGATAAGCGGCATCTCAAAGCGCATGAAATGGCGAGTAAAATGCAATACTAAACTTCTAGGATAAGGCAAACAGAGACCCGATTAGATCATTTTATATTACGGTTAATATAAGAATTCAGCGTAATTCTATCACATTTGTTCAACTTACGTCGCTCCTATTTTAGATAGCGTACTGGGCTACGCTGCATCTTAAAGCGCGTGGAATGGCGAGTAAAATGCACTACTAAACTTCTATGATAGGGCAATCAGAGACCCGATTAGATCATTTTATATTTTGTTTAATATAAGATTTCAGGGAAATTCTATCACATTTGTTCAATTTACGTCGCTCACATTTCAGATAGCGTATTGGGCTAAGCGGCATCTCAAAGCGCATGAAATGGCGAGTAAAGTGCACTAGTAAACTTCTAGGGTAAGGCAAACAGGGACCCGATTAGATCATTTTATATTACGGTTAACATAACAATGCAGCGTAATTCTATCACATTTGTTAAACTTACGTCGCTCCTATTTCAGATAGCGTACTGGGCTAGGCGGCATCTCAAAGCGCATGAAATGGCGAGTGAAATGCACTATTAAACTTCTAGGGTAGGGCGAACAGAGACCCGATTAGATCATTTTACATTAAGGTTAATATAAGAATTCAGGGAAATTATATCACATTTGTTCAATTTACGTCGCTGCTATTTCAGATAGCGTATTGGGCTAAGCGGCATCTCAAAGCGCATGAAATGGCGAGCAAAATCCACTATTAAACTTGTAGGGTATGGCAAACAGAGACCCGATTAGATCATTTTATATTATGGTTAATATAAGAATTCAGGGAAATTATATCACATTTGTTCAATTTACGTCGCTGCTATTTCAGATAGCGTACTGGGCTAGGCGGCATCTCAAAGCGCATGAAATGGCGAGTGAAATGCACTATTAATCTTCTAGGGTAGGGCGAACAGAGACCCGATTAGATCATTTTACATTAAGATTAATATAAGAATTCAGGGAAATTCTATCACATTTGTTCAATTTACGTCTCTCCTATTTCAGATAGCGTATTGGGCTAGGCGGCATCTCAAAGAGCATGAAATGTCGAGTAAGATGTACTATTAAACTTCTAGGATAAGGCAAACAGAGAACCGAATAGATCATTTTATATTACGGATAATATAAGAATTCAGCGTAATTCTATCACATTTGTTCAACTTACGCCGCTCCTGCTTGAGATAGCGTACTGGACTAGGCGGCAACTTAAAGCGCGTGGAATGGCGAGTAAAATGCAGTACTAAACTTCTATGATAGGGAAATCGGAGTCCCGATTAGATCATTTTATATTTTGTTTAATATAAGATTTCAGGGAAATTCTATCACATTTGTTCAATTTACGTCGCTCCTATTTCAGATAGCGTATTGGGCTAAGCGGCATCTCAAAGCGCATGAAATGTCGAATAAAATGCACTATTAAACTTCTAGGCTAGGGCAAACAGAGACCCGATTAGATCATATTACATTATGGTTAATAAAAGAATTAAGAGTAAATTCTATCACATTTGTTCAATTTACGTCACTCCTATTTCAGATAGCCTACTGGGCTAGCCGGCATCTTAAAGCGCGTGGAACAGCGAGTAAAATGCACTATTAGCCTTCTATGATAGGGCAATCAGAGACCCGATTAGATCATTTTATATTTTGGTTAATATAAGAATTCAGCGAAATCCTATCACGTTTGTTCAATTTACGTCGCTCCAATTCCAGATAGCGTATTGGGCTAAGCGGCATCTCAAAGCGCATGAAATGGCGAATAAAATGCACTATTAAACTTCTCGGCTAGGGCGAACAGAGACCCGATTAGATCATTTTATATTATGGTCAATTTAAGAATTCAGCAAAATTCTATCACATTTGTTCAATTTACGTCGTTCCTATTTCAGATAGCGTACTGGGCTAGGCGGCATCTCAAAGCGCATGAAATGGCGAGTGAAATACACTATTCAACTTCTAGGGTAGGGCGAACAGAGACCCGATTAGATCATTTTACATTAAGGTTAATATAATAATTCAGGGAAATTCTATCACATTTGTTCAATTTACGTCGCTCCTATTTCAGATAGCGTATTGGGCTAAGCGGCATCTCAAAGCACATGAAATGGCGAGCAAAATCCACTATTAAACTTCTAGGGAATGGCAAACAGAGACCCGATTAGATCATTTTATATCATGGTTAATTTAAGAATTCAGCAAAATTCTATCACATTTGTTCAATTTACGTCGTTCCTATTTCAGATAGCGTACTGGGCTAGGCGGCATCTTAAATCGCGTGGAATGGCGAGTAAAATGCACTATGAAACTACAATGATAGGGCAATAAGAGACCCGATTAAATCATTTTATATTTTGGTTAATATAAGGATTCAGCGAAATTCTATCACATTTGTCCAACTTACGCCGCTCCTGCTTGAGATACCGTACTGGACTAGGCGGCAACTTAAAGCGCGTGGAATGGCGAGTAAAATGCAGTACAAAACTTCTATGATAGGGCAATCGGAGTCCCGATTAGATCATTTTATATTTTGTTTAATATAAGATTTCAGGGAAATTCTATCACATTTGTTCAATTTACGTCGCTCCTATTTCAGATAGCGTACTGGGCTAAGCGGCATCTCAAAGCGCATGAAATGTCGAATACAATGCACTATTAAACTTCTAGGGTAGGGCGAACAGAGACCCGATTAGATCATTTTACATTAAGGTTAATATAAGAATTCAGGGAAATTCTATCACATTTGTTCAATTTACGTCGCTCCTATTTCAGATAGCGTATTGGGCTAAGCGGCATCTCAAAGCGCATTAAATGGCGAGCAAAATGCACTATCAAACATCTAGGGTATTGCAAACAGAGACCCGATTAGATCATTTTATATTATGGTTAATTTAAGAATTCAACGAAATTCTATCACACTTGTTCAATTTACGTCGCTCGTATTTCAGATAGCGTATTGGGCTGAGAGGCATCTCAAAGCGCATGAAATGTCGAGTAAAATGCACTATTAAACTTCTAGGGTAGGGCGAACAGAGAACCGATTAGATCATTTTACATTAAGGTTAATATAAGAATTCAGGGAAATCCTATCACGTTTGTTCAATTTACGTCGCTCCTATATCAGATAGCGTATTGTGCTAAGCGGCATCTCAAAGCGCATGAAATGACGAGTGAAATGCACTACTAAACTTCTAGCATAGGGCAAACAGAGACCCGATCAGATCATTTTATATTACGGTTAATATAAGAATTCAGCGTAATTCTATCACATTTGTTCAACTACGTCGCTCCTATTTCAGACAGCATACTGGGCTAGGCGGCATCTTAAAGCGCGTGGAATGGCGAGTAAAATGCACTATTAAACTTCTATGATAGGGCTATCAGAGACCCGATTAGATCATTTTATATTTTGGTTAATATAAGAATTCAGCGAAATTCTATCACATTTGTTCAATTTACGTCGCTCCTATTTCAGGTAGCGTATTGGGCTAAGCGGCATCTCAAAGCGCATGAAATGGCGAATAAAATGCACTATTAATCTTCTCGGCTAGGGCGAACAGAAACCCGATTAGATCATTTTATATTTTGTTTAATATAAGATTTCAGGGAAATTCTATCACATTTGTTCAATTTACGTCGCTCCTATTTTAGATAGCGTACTGGGCTAGGCGGCATCTTAAAGCGCATGAAATGACGAGTAAAATGCACTATTACACTTCTATGATAGGGCAATCAGAGACCCGATTAGATCATTTTATATTTTGGTTAATATAAGAATTCAGCGAAATTCTATCACATTTGTTCAATTTACGTCGCTCCTATTTCAGATAGCTTATTGGGCTAAGCGGCATCTCAAAGCGCATGAAATGTCGAGTGAAATGCACTATTAAACTTCTAGGGTAGGGCGAACAGAGACTCGATTAGATCATTTTATATTATGGTTAATTTAAGAATTCAGTGAAATTCTATCACATTTGTTCAATTTACGTCGCTCCCATTTCAGATAGCGTATTGGGCTACGCGGCATCTTAAAGCGCGTGGAATGGCGAGTAAAATGCTCTACTAAACTTCAATGGTAGGGCAATCAGAGACCCGATTAGATCATTTTATATTTCGGTTAATATAAGGATTCAGCGAAATTCTATCACTTTTGTTCAACTTACGTCGCTCCCATTTCAGATAGCGTACTGGGCTATGCGGCATCTCAATGCGCATGAAATGGCGAGCAAAATCCACTATTAAACTTCTAGGGTATGGCAAACAGAGATCCGATTAGATCATATTACATTATAGTTAATAAAAGAATTAAGAGTAATTCTATCACATTTGTTCAATTTACGTCACTCCTATTTCAGATAGCCTACTGGGCTAGCCGGCACTTTAAAGCGCGTGGAATAGCGAGTAAAATGCACTATTAGCCTTCTATGATAGGGCAATCAGAGACCCGATTAGATCATTTTATATTTTGGTTAATATAAGAATTCAGCGAAATCCTATCACGTTTGTTCAATTTACGTCGCTCCAATTCCAGATAGCGTATTGGGCTAAGCGGCATCTCAAAGCGCATGAAATGGCGAATAAAATGCACTATTAAACGTCTAGGCTAGGGCGAACAGAGACCCGATTAGATCATTGTATATTATGGTTAATTTAAGAATTCAACGAAATTCTATCACATTTGTTCGATTTACGTCACTCCTATTTCAGATAGCGTATTGGGCTAAGCGGCATCTCAAAGCGGATGAAATGGCGAGTAAAATGCACTATTAAACTTCTAGGGTAAGGCAAACAGAGACCCGATTAGATCATATTACATTATGGTTAATAAAAGAATTAAGAGTAATTCTATCACATTTGTTCAATTTACGTCACTCCTATTTCAGATAGCCTACTGGGCTAGCCGGCATCTTAAAGCGCGTGGAATAGCGAGTAAAATGCACTATTAGCCTTCTATGATAGGGCAATCAGAGACCCGATTAGATCATTTTATATTTTGGTTAATATAAGAATTCAGCGAAATCCTATCACGTTTGTTCAATTTACGTCGCTCCAATTCCAGATAGCGTATTGGGCTAAGCGGCATCTCAAAGCGCATGAAATGGCGAGTGAAATGCACTATTCAACTTCTAGGGTAGGGCGAACAGAGACCCGAATAGATCATTTTACATTAAGGTTAATATAAGAATTCAGGGAAATTCTATCACATTTGTTCAATTTACGTCGCTCCTATTTCAGATAGCGTATTGGGCTAAGCTGCATCTCAAAGCGCATGAAATGGCGAGCAAAATCCACTATTAAACTTCTAGGGTATGGCAAACAGAGACCCGATTAGATCATTTTATATCATGGTTAATTTAAGAATTCAGCAAAATTCTATCACATTTGTTCAATTTACGTCGTTCCTATTTCAGATAGCGTACTGGGCTAGGCGGAATCTTAAGGCGCGTGGAATGGCGAGTAAAATGCAGTACTAAACTTCTATGATAGGGCAATCGGAGTCCCGATTAGATCATTTTATATTTTGTTTAATATAAGATTTCAGGGAAATTCTATCACATTTGTTCAATTTACGTCGCTCCTATTTCAGATAGCGTATTGGGCTAAGCGGCATCTCAAAGCGCATTAAATGGCGAGCAAAATGCACTATCAAACATCTAGGGTATTGCAAACAGAGACCCGATTAGATCATTTTATATTATGGTTAATTTAAGAATTCAACGAAATTCTATCACATTTGTTCAATTTATGTCGCTCCTATTTCAGATGGCGTATTGGGCTAAGCGGCATCTCAATGCGCATGAAATGGCGAGTAAAATGCACTATTAAACTTCTAGGATAAGGCAAACAGAGACCCGATTAGATCATTTTATATTACGGTTAATACAAGAATTCAGCGTAATTCTATCACATTTGTTCAACTACGTCGCTCCTATTTCAGACAGCATACTGGGCTAGGCGGCATCTTAAAGCGCGTGGAATGGCGAGTAAAATGCACTATTAAACTTCTATGATAGGGCTAGCAGAGACCCGATTTGATCATTTTATATTATGGTTAATTTAAGAATTCAACGAAATTCTATCACACTTGTTCAATTTACGTCCTTCCTATTTCAGATAGCGTACTGGGCTAGGCGGCATCTTAAAGCGCGTGGAATGGCGAGTAAAATGCAGTACTAAACTTCTATGATAGGGAAATCGGAGTCCCGATTAGATCATTTTATATTTTGTTTAATATAAGATTTCAGGGAAATTCTATCACATTTGTTCAATTTACGTCGCTCCTATTTCAGATAGCGTATTGGGCTAAGCGGCATCTCAAAGCGCATGAAATGTCGAATAAAATGCACTATTAAACTTCTAGGCTAGGGCAAACAGAGACCCGATTAGATCATTTTACATTAAGATTAATATAAGAATTCAGGGAACTTCTATCACATTTGTTCAATTTACGTCGTTCCTATTTCAGATAGCGTACTGGGCTAGGCGGCATCTCAAAGCGCATGAAATAGCGAGTGAAATGCACTATTAAACTTCTAGGGTAGGGCGAACAGAGACCCGATGAGATCATTTTATATTATGGTTAATTTAAGAATTCAACGAAATTCTATCACACTTGTTCAATTTACGTCGCTCCTATTTCAGATAGCGTATTGGGCTAAACGGCATCTCAAAACGCATGAAATGGCGAGTACAATGCACTACTAAACTTCTAGGATAGGGCAAACAGAGACCCGATCAGATCATTTTATATTACGGTTAATATAAGAATTCAGCGTAATTCTATCACATTTGTTCAACTACGTCGCTCCTATTTCAGACAGCATACTGGGCTAGGCGGCATCTTAAAGCGCGTGGAATGGCGAGTAAAATGCACTACTAAACTTCTATGATAGGGCTATCAGAGACCCGATTAGATCATTTTATATTTTGGTTAATATAAGAATTCAGCGAAATTCTATCACATTTGTTCAATTTACGTCGCTCCTATTTCAGGTAGCGTATTGGGCTAAGCGGCATCTCAAAGCGCATGAAATGGCGAATAAAATGCACTATTAATCTTCTCGGCTAGGGCGAACAGAAACCCGATTAGATCATTTTATATTATGGTTAATTTAAGAATTCAGGGAAATTTTATCAAATTTGTTCAGTTTACGTCGCTCCTATTTCAGATAGCGTACTGGGCTAGGCGGCATCTTAAAGCGCGTGGAATGGCGAGTGAAATTCACCTTTAACATCGATGATAGGGCAATCAGGGACCCGATTAGATCATTTTATATTTGGGTTAATATAAGAATTCAGGGAAATTCTATCACATTTGTTCAATTTACGTCGCTCCTATTTCAGATAGCGTATTTGGATAAGCGGCATCTCAAAGCGCATGAAATGGCGAGTAAAATGCAATACTAAACTTCTAGGATAAGGCAAACTGAGACCCGATTAGGTCATTTTATATTACGGTTAATATAAGAATTAAGCGTAATTCTATCACATTTGTTCAACTTACGTCGCTCCTATTTTAGATAGCGTACTGGGCTAGGCGGCATCTTAAAGCGCGTGGAATGGCGAGTAAAATGCACTACTAAACTTCTATGATAGGGCAATCAGAGACCCGATTAGATCATTTTATATTTTGTTTAATATAAGACTTCAGAGAAATTCTATCACATTTGTTCAATTTACATCGCTCCTATTTCAGATAGGTTACAGGGCTAAGCGGCATCTTAAAGCGCATGAAATGACGAGAGAAATGCACTATCAAACTTCTAGGGTAGGGCGAACAGAGACCCGATTAGATCATTTTACATTAAGGTTAATATAAGAATTCAGCGAAATTCTATCACATTTGTTCAATTTACGTCGCTCATATTTCAGATAGCGTATTGGGCTAAGCGGCACCTCAAAGCTCATGAAATGGCGAGTAAAATGCACTATTAAACTTCTAGGGTAGGGCAATCAGAGACCCGATTAGATCATTTTATATTTTGGTTAATATAAGAATTCAGCGAAATTCTATCACATTTGTTCAATTTACGTCGCTCCTATTTCAGATGTCGTACTGGGCTAGACGGCATCTTAAAGCGCGTGGAAGTGCGAGTAAAATGCACTATTAAAGGTCTATGACAGGGCGAACAGAGGCCCGATTAGATCATTTTATATTATGGTTAATTTAAGAATTCAGCGAAATTCTATCACATTCGTTCAATTTACGTCGCTTCTATTTCAGATAGCGTATTGGACAAAGCGGCATCTCAAAGCGCATGAAATGACGAGTAAAATGCACTATTACACTTCTATGATAGGGCAATCAGAGACCCGATTAGATCATTTTATATTTTGGTTAATATAAGAATTCAGCGAAATTCTATCACATTTGTTCAATTTACGTCGCTCCTATTTCAGATAGCTTATTGGGCTAAGCGGCATCTCAAAGCGCATGAACTGTCGAGTGAAATGCACTATTAAACTTCTAGGGTAGGGCGAACAGAGACTCGATTAGATCATTTTATATTATGGTTAATTTAAGAATTCAGCGAAATTCTATCACATTTGTTCAATTTACGTCGCTCCCATTTCAGATAGCGTATTGGGCTACGCGGCATCTTAAAGCGCGTGGAATGGCGAGTAAAATCCTCTACTAAACTTCAATGGTAGGGCAATCAGAGACCCGATTAGATCATTTTATATTTCGGTTAATATAAGGATTCAGCGAAATTCTATCACTTTTGTTCAACTTACGTCGCTCCTATTTCAGATAGCGTATTGGGCTAAGCGGCATCTCAAAGCGGATGAAATGGCGAGTAAAATGCACTATTAAACTTCTAGGGTATGGCAAACAGAGATCCGATTAGATCATATTACATTATGGTTAATAAAAGAATTAAGAGTAATTCTATCACATTTGTTCAATTTACGTCACTCCTATTTCAGATAGCCTACTGGGCTAGCCGGCATCTTAAAGCGCGTGGAATAGCGAGTAAAATGCACTATTAGCCTTCTATGATAGGGCAATCAGAGACCCGATTAGATCATTTTATATTTTGGTTAATATAAGAATTCAGCGAAATCCTATCACGTTTGTTCAATTTACGTCGCTCCAATTCCAGATAGCGTATTGGGCTAAGCGGCATCTCAAAGCGCATGAAATGGCAAGTGAAATGCACTATTCAACTTCTAGGGTAGGGCGAACAGAGACCCGAATAGATCATTTTACATTAAGGTTAATATAAGAATTCAGGGAAATTCTATCACATTTGTTCAATTTACGTCGCTCCTATTTCAGATAGCGTATTGGGCTAAGCTGCATCTCAAAGCGCATGAAATGGCGAGCAAAATCCACTATTAAACTTCTAGGGTATGGCAAACAGAGACCCGATTAGATCATTTTATATCATGGTTAATTTAAGAATTCAGCAAAATTCTATCACATTTGTTCAATTTACGTCGTTCCTATTTCAGATAGCGTACTGGGCTAGGCGGAATCTTAAGGCGCGTGGAATGGCGAGTAAAATGCAGTACTAATCTTCTATGATAGGGCCATCGGAGTCCCGATTAGATCATTTTATATTTTGTTTAATATAAGATTTCAGGGAAATTCTATCACATTTGTTCAATTTACGTCGCTCCTATTTCAGATAGCGTATTGGGCTAAGCGGCATCTCAAAGCGCATTAAATGGCGAGCAAAGTGCACTATCAAACATCTAGGGTATTGCAAACAGAGACCCGATTAGATCATTTTATATTATGGTTAATTTAAGAATTCAACGAAATTCTATCACATTTGTTCAATTTATGTCGCTCCTATTTCAGATGGCGTATTGGGCTAAGCGGCATCTCAATGCGCATGAAATGGCGAGTAAAATGCACTATTAAACTTCTAGGATAAGGCAAACAGAGACCCGATTAGATCATTTTATATTACGGTTAATACAAGAATTTAGCGTAATTCTATCACATTTGTTCAACTACGTCGCTCCTATTTCAGACAGCATACTGGGCTAGGCGGCATCTTAAAGCGCGTGGAATGGCGAGTAAAATGCACTATTAAACTTCTATGATAGGGCTATCAGAGACCCGATTTGATCATTTTATATTATGGTTAATTTAAGAATTCAACGAAATTCTATCACACTTGTTCAATTTACGTCGCTCCTATTTCAGATAGCGTATTGGGCTAAGCGGCATCTCAAAGCGCATGAAATGTCGAATAAAATGCACTATTAAACATCTAGGCTAGGGCAAACAGAGACCCGATTAGATCATTTTACATTAAGGTTAATATAAGAATTCAGGGAACTTCTATCACATTTGTTCAATTTACGTCGCTCCTATTTCAGATAGCGTATTGGGCTAAGCGGCATCTCAAAGCGCATTAAATGGCGAGCAAAATGCACTATTAAACTTCTAGGGTATGGCAAACAGAGACCCGATTATATCATTTTATATTATGGTTAATTTAAGAATTCAACGAAATTCTATCACACTTGTTCAATTTACGTCGCTCCTATTTCAGAAAGCGTATTGGGCTAAGCGGCATCTCAAAGCGCATGAAATGGCGAGCAAAATGCACTATTAAACTTCTAGGGTAGGGCAAACAGAGACCCGATTAGATCATTTTATATTATTGTCAATTTAATCATTAAGCAAAATTCTATCACATTTGTTCAATTTACGTCGTTCCTATTTCAGATAGCGTACTGGGCTAGGCGGCATCTCAAAGCGCATGAAATAGCGAGTGAAATGCACTATTAAACTTCTAGGGTAGGGCGAACAGAGACCCGATGAGATCATTTTATATTATGGTTAATTTAAGAATTCAACGAAATTCTATCACACTTGTTCAATTTACGTCGCTCCTATTTCAGATAGCGTATTGGGCTAAACGGCATCTCAAAACGCATGAAATGGCGAGTACAATGCACTATTAAACTTCTAGGGTAAGGCAAACAGGGACCCGATTAGATCATTTTATATTACGGTTAATATAAGAATTCAGCGTAATCCTATCACATTTGTTAAACTTACGTCGCTCCTATTTCAGATAGCGTACAGGGCTAGGCGGCATCATATAGCACGTGGAAGGGCGAGGAAAATGCACTATTAAACTTCTAGGGTAGGACAAACAGAGACCCTATTAGATCATTTTATATTATGGTTAATTTAAGAATTCAGCAAAATTCTATCACATTTGTTCAACTTACGTCGCTCCTATTTCAGATAGCGTACTGGGCTAGGCGGCATCTTAAAGCGCGTGGAATGGCGGGTAAATTGCACTTTTAAACTTCTATGATAGGGCAATCAGAGACCCAATTAGATCATTTTATATTTTGTTCAATATAAGATTTCAGGGAAATTCTATCACATTTGTTCAATTTACGTCGTTCCTATTTCAGATAGCGTACTGGGCTGGGCGGCATCTTAAAGCGCGTGGAATGGCGAGTAAAATGCACTATTAAACTTCTAGGGTAGGGCAAACAGGGACCCTATTAGATCATTTTATATTATGGTTAATTTAAGAATTCAGCAAAATTCAATCACATTTGTGCAATTTACGTCGCTCCTATTTCAGATAGCGTACTGGGCTAGGCGGCATCTTAAAACGCGTGGAATGGCGAGTAAAATGCACTATTAAACTTCTATGATAGGGCAATCAGAGACCCCATTAGTTCATTTTATATTTTTGTCAATATATGAATTCAACGAAATTCTATCACATTTGTTCAATTTACGTCGCTCCGATTTCAGATAGCGTATTGGGCTAAGCGGCAACTCAAAGCGTATGAAATGGCGAATAAAATGCACTATTAAAGTTCTATGATAGTGCAATCAGAGACACGATTAGATCATTTTACATTATGGTTAATAAAAGAATTCAGCGAAATTCTATCACATTTGTTCAATTTATTTGGCTCCTATTCCAGATAGCGTATTGGGCTAAGCGGCATCTCAAAGCGCATGAAATGTCTAATAAAATGCACTATTAAACCTCTAGGCTAGGGCAAACAGAGACCCGATTAGATCATTTTACATTGAGGTTAATATAAGAATTCAGGGAAATTCTATCACATTTGTTCAATTTATTTGGCTCCTATTTCAGATAGCGTATTGGGCTATGCGGCATCTCAAAGCGCATGAAATGGCGAGGAAAATGCACTATTAAACTTCTAGGGTAGAGCAAACGGAGACCCGTTTAGTTCATTTTATATTATAGTGAATTTAAGAATTCAGCGAAATTCTCTCACATTTGTTCAAATAACGTCGATCCTATTTCAGATAGGGTATTGGGCTAAGCGGCATCTCAAAGCGCATGAAATGGCGAGTAAAATGCACTATTAAACTTCTAGGATAAGGCAAACAGAGACCCGATTAGATCATTTTATATTTCGGTTAATATAAGAATTCAGCGTAATTCTATCACATTTGTTCAACTTACGTCGCTCCTATTTCAGATAGCGTACTGGGCTAGGCGGCATCTTAAAGCGCGTGGAATGGCGAGTAAAATGCACTACTAAACTTCTATGATAGGGCAATCAGAGACCCAATTAGATCATTTTATATTTTGTTCAATATAAGATTTCAGGGAAATTCTATCACATTTGTTCAATTTACGTCGCTCCTATTTCAGATAGCGTATGGGGCTACGCGGCATCTCAAAGCGCATGAAATGGTGAATAAAATGCACTGCTAAACTTCTAGGCTAGGGCGAACAGAGACCCGATTACATCATTTTAAATTACGGTTAATAAAAGAATTCAGCGAAATTCTATCACATTTGTTCAACTTACATCGCTCCTATTTCTGATAGCGTACTGGGCTAGGCGCCATCTTAAAGCGCGTGGAATGGCGAGCAAAATGCACTATTAAACTTCTAGGGTAAGGCAAACAGAGACCCGATTAGATCATTTTATATTACGGTTAATATAAGAATTCGGCAAAATTCTATCACATTTGTTCAATTTACGTCGTTCCTATTTCAGATAGCATACTGGGCTAGGCGCATCTTAAAGAGCGTGGAATGGCGAGTAAAATACACTATTAAACTTCTATGATAGGGCAATCAGAGACCCGATTAGATCATTTTATATTTTGGTTAATATAAGAATTCAGCGAAATTCTATCACATTTATTCAATTTACGTCGCTCCTATTTCAGATAGCTTATTGGGCTAAGCGGCATCTCAAAGCGCATGAAATGACGAGTGAAGTGCACTATTAAACTTCTAGGGTAGGGCGAACAGAGACTCGATTAGATCAGTTTACATTAATGTTAATATGAGAATTCAGCGAAATTCTATCACATTTGTTCAATTTACGTCGCTCCCATTTCAGATAGCGTATTGGGCTACGCGGCATCTCAAAGCGCATGAAATGGCGAGTACAATGCACTATTAAACTTCTACGGTAAGGCAAACAGAGACCCGATTAGATCATTTTATATTACGGTTAATCTAAGAATTCAGCGTAATTGTATCACATTTGTTCAACTTACGTCGCTCCTATTTCAGATAGCGTACTGGGCTAGACGGCATCTTAAAGCGCGTGGAAGGGCGAGTAAAATGCACTACTAAACTTCTATGATAGGGCAATCAGAGACCCGATTAGATCATTTTATATTTTGCTCAATATAAGATTTCGGGGAAATTCTATCACATTTGTTCAATTTACGTCGCTCTATTTCAGATAGCGTATTGGGCTAGACGGTATCTTAAAGCGCCTGGAAGGGCGAGTAAAATGCACTACTAAACTTCTATGATAGGGCAATCAGAGCCCCAATTAGATCATTTTATATTTTGTTCAATATAAGATTTCAGCGAAATTCTATCACATTTGTTCAATTTACGTCGCTCCTATTTCAGATAGCGTATTGGGCTAAGCGGCATCTCAAAGCGCATGAAATGGCGAGTAAAATGCACTATTAAACTTCTACGGTAGGGCAAACAGAGACCCGATTAGATCATTTTATATTATGGTTAATTTAAGAATTCAGCAAAATTCTGTCACATTTGTTCACTTTACGTCGCCCCTATTTCAGATAGGGTACTGGGCTAGGCGGCATCTTAATGCGCGTGGAATGGCGAGTGAAATTCACTATTTAACATCGATGATAGGGCAATCAGAGACCCGATTAGATCATTTTATATTTGGGTTAATATAAGAATTCAGCGAAATTCTATCACGTTTGTTCAATTTACGTCGCTCCTATTTCAGATAGCTTATTGGGCTAAGCGGCATCTCAAATCGCATGAAATGACGAGTGAAATGCACTATTAAACTTCTAGGGTAGGGCGAACAGAGACTCGATTAGATCAGTTCACATTAATGTTAATATGAGAATTCAGCGAAATTCTATCACATTTGTTCAATTTACGTCGCTCCCATTTCAGATAGCGTATTGGGCTACGCGGCATCTCAAAGCGCATGAAATGGCGAGTACAATGCACTATTAAACTTCTACGGTAAGGCAAACAGAGACCCGATTAGATCATTTTATATTACGGTTCATCTAAGAATTCAGCGTAATTGTATGACATTTGTTCAACTTACGTCGCTCCTATTTCAGATAGCGTACTGGGCTAGACGGCATCTTAAAGCGCGTGGAAGGGCGAGTAAAATGCACTATTAAACTTCTAGGATATGCCAAACAGATACCCGATTAGATCATTTTATATTACGGTTAATATAAGAATGCAGCGTAATTCTATCACATTTGTTCAACTTACGTCGCTCCTATTTAAGATAGCGTATCGGGTTAAGCGGCATCTCAAAGCGCATGAAATGGCGAGTAAAATGCACTATTAAACTTCTAGGATAAGCCAAACAGAGACCCGATTAGATCATTTTATATTACGGTTAATATAAGAATGCAGCGTAATTCTATCACATTTGTTCAACTTACGTCGCTCCTATTTAAGATAGCGTATCGGGCTAAGCGGCATCTCAAAGCGCATGAAACGGCGAGTAAAATGCACTATTAAACTTCTACGGTAGGGCAAACAGTGACCCGATTAGATCATTTTATATTATCGTTAATTTAAGAATTCAACAAAATTCTGTCACATTTGTTCAATTTACGTCGCTCCTATTTCAGATAGGGTACTGGGCTAGGCGGCATCTTAATGCGCGTGGAATGGCGAGTGAAATTCACTATTTAACATCGATGATAGGGCAATCAGAGACCCGATTAGATCATTTTATATTTGGGTTAATATAAGAATTCAGCGAAATTCTATCACATTTGTTCAATTTACGTCGCTCCTATTTCAGATGGCGTACTGGGCTTAGCGGCATCTTAAAGCGCGTGGAATGGCGAGTAAAATGCTCTACTAAACTTCTATGGTAGGGCAATCAGAGACCCGATTAGATCATTTTATATTTTGTTTAATATAAGATTTCAGGGAAATTGTATCACATTTGTTCAATTTACGTCGCTCCTATTTCAGATAGCGTATTCGGCTAAGCGGCATCTCAAAGCGCATGAAGTGGCGAGTAAAATTCACTATTAAACTTCTAGGCTAGGGCGAACAGAGACCCGATTAGATCATTTTATATTATGGTCAATTTAAGAATTCAGCAAAATTCTATCACATTTGTTCAATTTACGTCGTTCCTATTTCAGATAGCGTACTGGGGTAGGCGGCATCTCAAAGCGCATGAAATGGCGAGTGAAATACACTATTCAACTTCTAGGGTAGGGCGAACAGAGACCCGATTAGATCATTTTACATTAAGGTTAATATAATAATTCAGGGAAATTCTATCACATTTGTTCAATTTACGTCGCTCCTATTTCGGATAGCGTATTGGGCTAAGCGGCATCTCAAAGCGCATGAAATGGCGAGCAAAATCCACTATTCAACTTCTAGGGAATGGCAAACAGAGACCCGATTAGATCATTTTATATCATGGTTAATTTAAGAACTCAGCAAAATTCTATCACATTTGTTCAATTTACGTCGTTCCTATTTCAGATAGCGTACTGGGCTAGGCGGCATCTTAAAGCGCGTGGAATGGCGAGTAAAATGCACTATGAAACTACAATGATAGGGCAATAAGAGACCCGATTAAATCATTTTATATTTTGGTTAATATAAGGATTCAGCGAAATTCTATCACATTTGTCCAACTTACGCCGCTCCTGCTTGAGATACCGTACTGGACTAGGCGGCAACTTAAAGCGCGTGGAATGGCGAGTAAAATGCAGTACAATACTTCTATGATAGGGCAATCGGAGTCCCGATTAGATCATTTTATATTTTGTTTAATATAAGATTTCAGGGAAATTCTATCACATTTGTTCAATTTACGTCGCTCCTATTTCAGATAGCGTACTGGGCTAAGCGGCATCTCAAAGCGCATGAAATGTCGAATACAATGCACTATTAAACTTCTAGACTAGGGCAAACAGAGACCCGATTAGATCATTTTACATTCAGGTTAATATAAGAATTCAGGGAAATTCTATCACATTTGTTCAATTTACGTCGCTCCTATTTCAGATAGCGTATGGGGCTAAGCGGCATCTCAAAGCGCATTAAATGGCGAGCAAAATGCACTATCAAACATCTAGGGTATTGCAAACAGAGACCCGATTAGATCATTTTATATTATGGTTAATTTAAGAATTCAACGAAATTCTATCACACTTGTTCAATTTACGTCGCTCGTATTTCAGATAGCGTATTGGGCTGAGAGGCATCTCAAAGCGCATGAAATGTCGAGTAAAATGCACTATTAAACTTCTAGGGTAGGGCGAACAGAGAACCGATTAGATCATTTTACATTAAGGTTAATATAAGAATTCAGGGAAATCCTATCACGTTTGTTCAATTTACGTCGCTCCTATATCAGATAGCGTATTGTGCTAAGCGGCATCTCAAAGCGCATGAAATGGCGAGCAAAATGCACTGTTAAACTTCTAGGGTAGGGCAAACAGAGACCCGATTAGATCATTTCATATTATGGTTTATTTAAGAATTCAGAAAAATTCTATCACATTTGTTATAATTTACGTCGCTCCTATTTCAGATAGCTTATTGGGCTAAGCGGCATCGCAAAGCGCATGAAATGACGAGTGAAATGCACTACTAAACTTCTAGGATAGGGCAAACAGAGACCCGATCAGATCATTTTATATTACGGTTAATTTAAGAATTCAGCGTAATTCTATCACATTTGTTCAATTTACGTCGCTGATATTTCAGATAGCGTATTGGGCTAAGCGGCATCTCAAAGCGCAAGAAATGGCGAGTAAAATGCACTACTAAACTTCTAGGGTAGGGCAAACAGAGACCCGATAAGATCATTTTATATTATGGTTAATTTAAGAATTCAGCGAAACTCTATCACATTTGTTCAATTTATGTCGCTCCTATTTCAGATGGCGTGTTGGGCTAAGCGGCATCTCAATGCGCATGAAATGGCGAGTAAAATGCACTATTAAACTTCTAGGGTAGGGCAATCAGAGACCCGATTAGATGATTTTATATTATGGTTAATTTAAGAATTCAGCGAAATTCTATCACATTTGTTCAATTTACGTCGCTCCCATTTCAGATAGCGTATTGGGCTACGCGGCATCTTAAAGCGCGTGGAATGGCGAGTAAAATGCTCTACTAAACTTCTATGGTAGGGCAATCAGAGACCCGATTAGATCACTTTATATTTTGGTTAATATAAGGATTCAGCGAAATTCTATCACTTTTGTTCAACTTACGTCGCTCCTATTTCAGATAGCGTACTGGGCTATGCGGCATCTCAATGCGCATGAAATGGCGAGCAAAATCCACTATTAAACTTCTAGGGTATGGCAAACAGAGACCCGATTAGATCATATTACATTATGGTTAATAAAAGAATTAAGAGTAATTCTATCACATTTGTTCAATTTACGTCACTCCTATTTCAGATAGCCTACTGGGCTAGCCGGCACCTGAAAGCGCGTGGAATAGCGAGTAAAATGCACTATTAGCCTTCTATGATAGGGCAATCAGAGACCCGATTAGATCATTTTATATTTTGGTTAATATAAGAATTCAGCGTAATTCTATCACATTTGTTCAATTTACGTCGCTCCTATTTCAGATAGCTTATTGGGCTAAGCGGCATCGCAAAGCGCATGAATTGGCGAGTAAAATGCACTATTAAACTTGTAGGATAAGGCAAACAGAGACCCGATTAGATCATTTTATATTACGGTTAATATAAGAATTCAGCGTAATTCTGTGACATTTGTTCAACTTACGTAGCTCCTATTTCAGATAGCGTACTGGGCTAGGCGGCAACTTAAAGCGCGTGGAATGGCGAGTAAAATGCACTATTAAGCTTCTATGATAGGGCAATCAGAGACCCGCTTAGATCATTTTATATTTTGGTTAATATAAGAATTCAGCGAAATTCTATCACATTTGTTTAATTTACGTCGCTCCTATTTCAGATAGCGTACTGGGCTAAGCGGCATCTCAAAGTGCATGAAATGGGGAGTAAAATGCACTATTAAACTTCTAGGGTAGGGCAATCAGAGACCCGATTAGATCATTTTATATTTTGGTTAATATAAGAATTCAGCGAAATTCTATCACATTTGTTCAATTTACGTCGCTCCTATTTCAGATAGCGTATTGGGCTAAGCGGCATCTCAAAGCGCATGAAATGGCGTGTAAAATGCACTATTAAGCATCTACGCTAGGGCGAAGAGAGACCCGATTAGATCATTTAACATTATGGTTAATAAAAGAATTCAGCGAAATTCTATCACGTTTGTTCAATTTACGTCGCTACTATTTCAGATAGCGTATTGGCCTAAGCGGCATCTCAAAGCGCATGAAATGGCGACTAAAATGCACTGTTAAACTTCTAGGGTAGGGCAAACAGAGACCCGATTAGATCATTTCATATTATGGTTTATTTAAGAATTCAGAAAAATTCTATCACATTTGTTCAATTTACGTCGCTCCTATTTCAGATAGCTTATTGGGCTAAGCAGCATCTCAAAGCGCATTGCATGACGAGTGAAATGCACTATTGATCATCTAGGATAAGGCAAACAGAGACCCGATCAGATCATTTTATATTACGGTTAATATAAGAATTCAGCGTAATTCTATCACATTTGTTCAATTTACGTCGCTGATATTTCAGATAGCGTATTGGGCTAAGCGGCATCTCAAAGCGCAAGAAATGGCGAGTAAAATGCACTATTAAACTTCTAGGGTAGGGCAAACAGAGACCCGATAAGATCATTTTATATTATGGTTAATTTAAGAATTCAGCGATACTCTATCACATTTGTTCAATTTATGTCGCTCCTATTTCAGATAGCGTATTGGGCTAAGCGGCATCCCAATGCGCATGAAATTGCGAGTAAAATGCACTATTAAACTTCTAGGATAAGGCAAACGGAGACCCGATTAGATCATTTTATATTACGCTTAATATAAGAATTCAGCGTAATTCTATCACATTTGTTCAACTTACGTCGCTCCTATTTCAGATAGCATACTGGGCTAGGCGGCATCTTAAAGCGCGTGGAATGGCGAGTAAAATGCACTATTAAACTTCTATGATAGGGTTATCAGAGACCCGATTAGATCATTTTATATTTCGGTTAATATAAGAATTCAGCGAAATTCTATCACATTTGTTCAATTTACGTCGCTCCTATTTCATATAGCGACTTGTGCTAAGCGGCATCTTAAAGCGCGCGGAATGGCGAGTAAAATGCACTATTAAACTTCTAGGGTAGGGCAAACAGAGACTCGATTAGATCATTTTATATTATGGTTAATTTATCAATTCAGCGAAATTCTATCACATTTGTTCAATTTACGTCGCTCCTATTTCAGATAGCTTATTGGGCTAAGCGGCATCGCAAAGCGCATGAATTGACGAGTAAAATGCACTATTAAACTTCTAGGATAAGGCAAACAGAGACCCGATTAGATCATTTTATATTACGGTTAACATAAGAATTCAGCGTAATTCTGTGACATTTGTTCAACTTACGTAGCTCCTATTTCAGATAGCGTACTGGGCTAGGCGGCAACTTAAAGCGCGTGGAATGGCGAGTAAAATGCACTATTAAGCTTCTATGATAGGGCAATCAGAGACCCGCTTAGATCGTTTTATATTTTGGTTAATATAAGAATTCAGCGAAATTCTATCACATTTGTTTAATTTACGTCGCTCCTATTTCAGATAGCGTATTGGGCTAAGCGGCATCTCAAAGTGCATGAAATGGGGAGTAAAATGCACTATTAAACTTCTAGGGTAGGGCAATCAGAGACCCGATTAGATCATTTTATATTTTGGTTAATATAAGAATTCAGCGAAATTCTATCACATTTGTTCAATTTACGTCGCTCCTATTTCAGATAGCGTATTGGGCTAAGCGGCATCTCAAAGCGCATGAAATAGCGTGTAAAATGCACTATTAAGCTTCTACGCTAGGGCGAAGAGAGACCCGATTAGATCATTTAACATTATGGTTAATAAAAGAATTCAGTGAAATTCTATCACGTTTGTTCAATTTACGTCGCTACTATTTCAGATAGCGTATTGGGCTAAGCGACATCTCAAAGCGCATGAAATGGCGACTAAAATGCACTGTTAAACTTCTAGGGTAGGGCAAACAGAGACCCGATTAGATCATTTCATATTATGGTTTATTTAAGAATTCAGAAAAATTCTATCACATTTGTTCAATTTACGTCGCTCCTATTTCAAATAGCTTATTGGGCTAAGCGGCATCTCAAAGCGCATTGAATGACGAGTGAAATGCACTATTGAACATCTAGGATAAGGCAAACAGAGACCCGATCAGATCATTTTATGTTACGGTTAATATAAGAATTCAGCGTAATTCTATCACATTTGTTCAATTTACGTCGCTGATATTTCAGATAGCATATTGGGCTAAGCGGCATCTCAAAGGGCATGAAATGGCGAGTAAAATGCACTATTAAACTTCTAGGATAAGGCAAACGGAGACCCGATTAGATCATTTTATATTTTGGTTAATAAATGAATTCATCGAAATTCTATCACATTTGTTCAATTTACATCGCTCCTATTTCAGATAGCGTACTGGGCTAAGCGGCATCTCAAAGCGCATGAAATGGCGAGTAAAATGCACTATTAAACTTCTAGGATAAGGCAAACGGAGACCCGATTAGATCATTTTATATTACGGTTAATATAAGAATTCAGCGTAATTTTGTGACATTTGTTCAACTTACGTAGCTCCTATTTCAGATAGCGTGCTGGGCTAGGCGGCAACGTAAAGCGCGTGGAATTGCGAGTAAAATGCACTATTAAACTTCTATGATAGGGCAATCAGAGACGCGATTAGATCATTTTATATTTTGGTTAATATAAGAATCCAGCGAAATTCTATCACATTTGTTCAATTTACGTCGCTCCTATTTCAGATAGCGTATTGGGCTAAGCGGCATCTCAAAGCGCATGAAATGGCGAGTAAAATGCACTATTAAACTTCTAGGGTAGGGCAATGAGAGACCCGATTAGATCATTTTATATTTTGGTTAATATAAGAATTCAGCGAAATTCTATCACATTTGTTCAATTTACGTCGCTCCTATTTCAGATAGCGTATTGGGCTAAGCGGCATCTCAAAGCGCAAGAAATGGCGAGTAAAATTCACTATTAAACTTCTAGGGTAGGGCAAACAGAGACCCCATTAGATCATTTTATATTATGGTTAATTTAAGAATTCAGCAAAATTCTACCACATTTGTTCAATTTACATCGCTCCTATTTCAGATAGCGTATTGGGCTAAGCGGCATCTCAAAGCGCATGGAATGACGAGTAAAATGCACTAATAAACTTCTAGGGTAAGGCAAACAGAGACCCGATTAGATCATTTTATATTACGGTTAATATAAGAATTCAGCGTAATTCTATCACATTTGTTCAACATACGTCGCTCCTATTTCAGATAGTGTACTGGGCTAGGCGGCATCTTAAAGGGCGTGGAAGGGCGAGTAAAATGCACTACTAAACTTCTATGGTAGGGCAATCAGAGTCCCGTTTAGATCATTTTATGTATTGTTTAATATAAGATATCAGGGAAATTCTATCACATTTGTTCAACTTACGTCGCTCCTATTTCAGATAGCGTACTCGGATAGGCGGCATCTTAAAGCGCGTGGAAAGGCGAGTAAAATGCACTATTAAACTTCGAGGGTAATGCAAACAGAGACCCGATTAGATCATTTTATATTACGGTTAATATAAGATTTCAGGGAAATTCTATCACATTTGTTCAATTTACGTCGCTCCTATTTCAGATAGCTATTGGGCTAAGCGGCATCTCAAAGCGCATGAAATGACGAGAGAAATGCACTATTAAACTTCTTGGGTAGGGCGAACAGAGACCCGATTACATCATTTTATATTGTTACGAACACCGTGAAGCCAACCGTGATCGACCCGAAGGGAGCGTTCGATCTGTCGTTAAGGGACGATCGCCGTTATTGATGAAACAGATCAATGAGAGAGTCTGATTGACAGTCAAGGAGACAAGACGCGATATTATAGACTCTGCCATTCCTTGTTTATATCCTCATAATAAACTTATAAGTGTGAACATGTCGTGCGATGATAATCCCCGGCGCAGCATTGGTGTCAGAAGTGGGATCATAAGAACGCGATCCTCTGCAGGGGGAGAGCTGTTGTTGCAGGACATGTTCGAGAGCCTACAGAGGACCATCGTCGGGCAGATGGAGGAGCACCGCAAGCTAGACGAAATCCGTTGGGAAAAGGAGCATGATTTGTGGCGCCAACGGGAGGCCGCAGAGACAGTGACTCGAGAGACCCGGGATGCGGCTTGGGAGGCTCGTCTGTCCGCGATGGAGCGGAATTTACAGGTGTTTTCGTTAGGCTCTGCTAATTCTGCTGGTACCTCCGGTTGTGGGGCGGGAGAGGGACCGGGCGCGGCCAGTCATGTAAATAGTGTTCATGTTCCTGTAAATAATGCCCCCGTGGCAGTCCCTGGTCCCTCCTCCATACCTTCCGTTGTTCCGTTTCCGGGACCGTTTGTGCCCGCGGAATGTGATCGGGGAGGACGTTGTATCCTAAGCTTGGGTTACGCGGTTAAGCCGTCGGCCTATGATGGCAGAACATCTTGGGAGGAGTATTTGCTTCAATTTGAAGCGATCGCGCGAGCGAACGGCTGGGACGAGGCGAGGAAAGCTATGGCTTTGATCGCTTCGTTGGAAGGACCGGCTCGAAGCGTGCTAACAACCCTTTCCACTGCTCGTCACAACAGTTTTATCGAATTAGTTGCGGCGTTGGAATTTCGTTTCGGTGCACGTAACCTTTCCAACTTAAACTACGTTCTGTTTCAAAATTATCGGCAGCGCAAAGGGGAGACCATTTCCTCTGTTGCAACAGAGATAGAAAGACTGGCGCAGACAGCTTTCGCGGACTGTCCGGTGGAAACGCGGGATAAATTAGCTGCCTCCCAGTTTGTCTCCGCATTGGCCGACGAAGGGGTGAAAAGAACCCTGCGTCTCGGCGGTTTCACCTGCTTGAGGGCTGCAGTTACTAGGGCCTTGGAGGTGGAAGCCGTGGAGGCGATGTCGTTAGGGTTCGTCCCGAGACAATTTCGAGGGAGAGACGTTAACTGCACTAAATTTGTCGAGGTGAACCCGGAGAGGAAGAGGAAATTCGACTTCGCCGAGGATATGCCGGAGAAAAAGAGGAGAACTGAATCTACGTGTTGGCTGTGCGGGAAACCCGGGCATTTACAGAAGGATTGCAGACGTCGGCGACCACAGAAATTTCCGTCCAAATCGGGAAACGGGAAGAAGACGGCGTAGCGGGGGAGCGCCGGCCTTTGAACCTGTGTCCCCCGATCCTCAGGAGCGTGGCGACAGGAAGGACATCGCGGGATGAAGCATCCGTGTTTGGAGAAGTTGAAGACAACGAGTGCAAAATCATCTTGGACACGGGCTCATCTATTAATTTATTGAAGAGGGAATTGTGTCCGGTGGAGAACCTTCCCGCAGCGGACCTTGTGATTCGCTCCAGTGCCGGAGAAAGAATGGAAGTCTTCGGTCAGAAGAATTTAGAGGTGCGCATCAAGGGGCTTGCGAGCACGGAGAAATTCTATATTGTACGCATGATTGAAGACTGCATACTTGGAACGGAGTTCTTACGGAAGCATGGTTGCAAACTAGATTTATCTCGGAATGTGTTGTGTCTTCCGGGGCTGCGGGAAATTCGCCTAGGTGAAGAAGAAAAGAAGAAGAAAAAGAAAGAAGAGAGCAAGCAAGAAGAGAACAAGAAAGAAGGAGGCGAGAAAGGAGAGGAAAGAGTACCACAGCATTTAAAGGAATTATTTGGACGGTGTTCCTTGAACTTGAATGATGAACGGAAGAAGCATTTCGCTAAGCTGCTCTATGAGTACCAGGATGTCTTTGCCAGGAATTCTGATGAAGTTGGAAATTGCGAATTGGTCACGCATAAGATCAACACTGGCGATCATGTTCCCATTAAACAGGCGCCGCGAAGATTGCCTTTGCACCGCCGAGGCGAAGGGGAAGAGCTACTTCAGAAGATGGAGGCTCAAGGTGTCATAGAAAAGTCGCAGAGCCCTTGGTCGTCCCCGATTGTCCTGGTGAAAAAGAAGGACGGTTCTACAAGATTCTGTGTCGATTACCGGCGTTTGAATAGTGTCACGAAGAAGGACTCGTATCCTTTACCTCGTATTGAGGATACACTGGACGCTGTTGCTGGTTCTTCCTGGTTTTCCACTGTAGATTTGCAGAGTGGATATTGGCAAATTTCCATGGAAGCGAAGGATCGGGAAAAGACCGCCTTTTGCGTGGGCACGGGGTTGTGGCAGTTTAAAGTCATGCCTTTCGGTTTGTGTAATGCCCCTGCGACTTTTGAGCGCGTTATGGAGACGGTGTTAGGCGGGCTAAACTGGAAAGTTTGTCTGGTTTACCTTGACGACGTGATCATCTATGGAAAAGACTTCAAAGAAGAACTTGACCGTCTTCGTCTTGTCTTTTCTCGTCTCCGCCAAGCGAAGCTGTTGATGAGCCCCAAGAAATGTACGTTTTTTTGCCGAGAGGTACGATATCTGGGCCATGTCGTTACGGAACATGGAGTAAAGACTGACCCAGAGAAGATTAAGGCGGTTGCTGATTGGCCGGTTCCAAAGAACGTTACAGAATTGAGGAGTTTCTTGGGACTGTGCACTTATTACCGAAAATTTGTTAAAGGTTTCTCTAACGCGGCTAAACCTCTGCATCGTCTCACGGAGGAGACACAAAGATTTATTTGGTCCGATGAGTGCCAGTCTGCCTTCGAGGAGCTGAAGAGACGGCTGATGGAAGCCCCAGTATTAGCGTATCCAGAATCGGATGCAGATTTCATTTTGGACACGGACGCTTCCAGTTTCGCAGTGGGAGCGGTTCTCTCACAGATACGAAGGTCGTGCCACTTTGTTTAATGAGAAGAATCAGTAGAGGAGGAGGATGTCCCATGCTTTTCGCCCAAGAAGAGGACGTTTCATCGAAGAAGACGAGGGCAGGTTCCGCCCGTGAAGATTTCAAGAAAGAAGTGCGCAAAACTCAAGAGTCAAGAGGAAGGGCGAGAAGTAACCGGGATATCCTCGATATATCGAACGAGCATAGTACCGGCGTCTTGCTCAGGGTTTTTACGTGGTTTTCCCCTGGGACGGAGGACGAATGTCAAGACGTTTGCTGTCTGAAGAAGGCCACAGAGGTTTACATTTAAATCCTTTCGATTTACCTCCTTTTTTTTCAGACAAAGGTACATATCGCTGAGGTTAGCGGCCAAGATGACATCTCATTGAACTGAGGTTAGCCAGAATCTGAAGGCAGGCGCTAGCGGCTCAAGTGAAGTTGGTCGTCAGTAACTGAAGTTTGACGCGGTCGGGACGCCCGTCTTTAAAGGAAGGAGGGCAGTGTTACGAACACCGTGAAGCCAACCGTGATCGACCCGAAGGGAGCGTTCGATCTGTCGTTAAGGGACGATCGCCGTTATTGATGAAACAGATCAATGAGAGAGTCTGATTGACAGTCAAGGAGACAAGACGCGATATTATAGACTCTGCCATTCCTTGTTTATATCCTCATAATAAACTTATAAGTGTGAACATGTCGTGCGATGATAATCCCCGGCGCAGCATTGGTGTCAGAAGTGGGATCATAAGAACGCGATCCGCTGCAGGGGGAGAGCTGTTGTTGCAGGACATGTTCGAGAGCCTACAGAGGACCATCGTCGGGCAGATGGAGGAGCACCGCAAGCTAGACGAAATCCGCTGGGAAAAGGAGCATGATTTGTGGCGCCAACGGGAGGCCGCAGAGACAGTGACTCGAGAGACCCGGGATGCGGCTTGGGAGGCTCGTCTGTCCGCGATGGAGCGGAATTTACAGGTGTTTTCGTTAGGCTCTGCTAATTCTGCTGGTACCTCCGGTTGTGGGGCGGGAGAGGGACCGGGCGCGGCCAGTCATGTAAATAGTGTTCATGTTCCTGTAAATAATGCCCCCGTGGCAGTCCCTGGTCCCTCCTCCATACCTTCCGTTGTTCCGTTTCCGGGACCGTTTGTGCCCGCGGAATGTGATCGGGGAGGACGTTGTATCCTAAGCTTGGGTTACGCGGTTAAGCCGTCGGCCTATGATGGCAGAACATCTTGGGAGGAGTATTTGCTTCAATTTGAAGCGATCGCGCGAGCGAACGGCTGGGACGAGGCGAGGAAAGCTATGGCTTTGATCGCTTCGTTGGAAGGACCGGCTCGAAGCGTGCTAACAACCCTTTCCACTGCTCGTCACAACAGTTTTATCGAATTAGTTGCGGCGTTGGAATTTCGTTTCGGTGCACGTAACCTTTCCAACTTAAACTACGTTCTGTTTCAAAATTATCGGCAGCGCAAAGGGGAGACCATTTCCTCTGTTGCAACAGAGATAGAAAGACTGGCGCAGACAGCTTTCGCGGACTGTCCGGTGGAAACGCGGGATAAATTAGCTGCCTCCCAGTTTGTCTCCGCATTGGCCGACGAAGGGGTGAAAAGAACCCTGCGTCTCGGCGGTTTCACCTGCTTGAGGGCTGCAGTTACTAGGGCCTTGGAGGTGGAAGCCGTGGAGGCGATGTCGTTAGGGTTCGTCCCGAGACAATTTCGAGGGAGAGACGTTAACTGCACTAAATTTGTCGAGGTGAACCCGGAGAGGAAGAGGAAATTCGACTTCGCCGAGGATATGCCGGAGAAAAAGAGGAGAACTGAATCTACGTGTTGGCTGTGCGGGAAACCCGGGCATTTACAGAAGGATTGCAGACGTCGGCGACCACAGAAATTTCCGTCCAAATCGGGAAACGGGAAGAAGACGGCGTAGCGGGGGAGCGCCGGCCTTTGAACCTGTGTCCCCCGATCCTCAGGAGCGTGGCGACAGGAAGGACATCGCGGGATGAAGCATCCGTGTTTGGAGAAGTTGAAGACAACGAGTGCAAAATCATCTTGGACACGGGCTCATCTATTAATTTATTGAAGAGGGAATTGTGTCCGGTGGAGAACCTTCCCGCAGCGGACCTTGTGATTCGCTCCAGTGCCGGAGAAAGAATGGAAGTCTTCGGTCAGAAGAATTTAGAGGTGCGCATCAAGGGGCTTGCGAGCACGGAGAAATTCTATATTGTACGCATGATTGAAGACTGCATACTTGGAACGGAGTTCTTACGGAAGCATGGTTGCAAACTAGATTTATCTCGGAATGTGTTGTGTCTTCCGGGGCTGCGGGAAATTCGCCTAGGTGAAGAAGAAAAGAAGAAGAAAAAGAAAGAAGAGAGCAAGCAAGAAGAGAACAAGAAAGAAGGAGGCGAGAAAGGAGAGGAAAGAGTACCACAGCATTTAAAGGAATTATTTGGACGGTGTTCCTTGAACTTGAATGATGAACGGAAGAAGCATTTCGCTAAGCTGCTCTATGAGTACCAGGATGTCTTTGCCAGGAATTCTGATGAAGTTGGAAATTGCGAATTGGTCACGCATAAGATCAACACTGGCGATCATGTTCCCATTAAACAGGCGCCGCGAAGATTGCCTTTGCACCGCCGAGGCGAAGGGGAAGAGCTACTTCAGAAGATGGAGGCTCAAGGTGTCATAGAAAAGTCGCAGAGCCCTTGGTCGTCCCCGATTGTCCTGGTGAAAAAGAAGGACGGTTCTACAAGATTCTGTGTCGATTACCGGCGTTTGAATAGTGTCACGAAGAAGGACTCGTATCCTTTACCTCGTATTGAGGATACACTGGACGCTGTTGCTGGTTCTTCCTGGTTTTCCACTGTAGATTTGCAGAGTGGATATTGGCAAATTTCCATGGAAGCGAAGGATCGGGAAAAGACCGCCTTTTGCGTGGGCACGGGGTTGTGGCAGTTTAAAGTCATGCCTTTCGGTTTGTGTAATGCCCCTGCGACTTTTGAGCGCGTTATGGAGACGGTGTTAGGCGGGCTAAACTGGAAAGTTTGTCTGGTTTACCTTGACGACGTGATCATCTATGGAAAAGACTTCAAAGAAGAACTTGACCGTCTTCGTCTTGTCTTTTCTCGTCTCCGCCAAGCGAAGCTGTTGATGAGCCCCAAGAAATGTACGTTTTTTTGCCGAGAGGTACGATATCTGGGCCATGTCGTTACGGAACATGGAGTAAAGACTGACCCAGAGAAGATTAAGGCGGTTGCTGATTGGCCGGTTCCAAAGAACGTTACAGAATTGAGGAGTTTCTTGGGACTGTGCACTTATTACCGAAAATTTGTTAAAGGTTTCTCTAACGCGGCTAAACCTCTGCATCGTCTCACGGAGGAGACAAAAAGATTTATTTGGTCCGATGAGTGCCAGTCTGCCTTCGAGGAGCTGAAGAGACGGCTGATGGAAGCCCCAGTATTAGCGTATCCAGAATCGGATGCAGATTTCATTTTGGACACGGACGCTTCCAGTTTCGCAGTGGGAGCGGTTCTCTCACAGATACGAAGGTCGTGCCACTTTGTTTAATGAGAAGAATCAGTAGAGGAGGAGGATGTCCCATGCTTTTCGCCCAAGAAGAGGACGTTTCATCGAAGAAGACGAGGGCAGGTTCCGCCCGTGAAGATTTCAAGAAAGAAGTGCGCAAAACTCAAGAGTCAAGAGGAAGGGCGAGAAGTAACCGGGATATCCTCGATATATCGAACGAGCATAGTACCGGCGTCTTGCTCAGGGTTTTTACGTGGTTTTCCCCTGGGACGGAGGACGAATGTCAAGACGTTTGCTGTCTGAAGAAGGCCACAGAGGTTTACATTTAAATCCTTTCGATTTACCTCCTTTTTTTTTCAGACAAAGGTACATATCGCTGAGGTTAGCGGCCAAGATGACATCTCATTGAACTGAGGTTAGCCAGAATCTGAAGGCAGGCGCTAGCGGCTCAAGTGAAGTTGGTCGTCAGTAACTGAAGTTTGACGCGGTCGGGACGCCCGTCTTTAAAGGAAGGAGGGCAGTGTTACGAACACCGTGAAGCCAACCGTGATCGACCCGAAGGGAGCGTTCGATCTGTCGTTAAGGGACGATCGCCGTTATTGATGAAACAGATCAATGAGAGAGTCTGATTGACAGTCAAGGAGACAAGACGCGATATTATAGACTCTGCCATTCCTTGTTTATATCCTCATAATAAACTTATAAGTGTGAACATGTCGTGCGATGATAATCCCCGGCGCAGCAATATTATGGTTAATATAAGAATTCAGCGATATTCTATAGCATTTGTTCAATTTGCGTCGCTCCTATTTCAGATAGCGTATTGGGCTAAGCAGCATCTCGAAGCGCATGAAATGACGAATAAAATGCACTATTAAGCTTCTACGCCAGGGCGAACAGAGACCCGATTAGATCATTTAACATTATGGTAAATAAAAGAATTCAGCGAAATTCTATCACATTTGTTCAATTTACGTCGCTCCTATTTCAGATAGCGTACTGGGCTAGGCGGAATCTCAAAGCACATGAAATGACGAGTAAAATGCTCTATTAAACTTCTAGGGTAGGCAAACAGAGACCTGATTAGGTCATTTCATATTATGGTTAATTTAAGAATTCAGCGAAATTCTATCACATTTGTTCAAGTTACATCGCTCCTATTTCAGAAAGCTTATTGGGATAAGCGGCATCTCAAAGCGCATGAAATGGCGAGTAAAACGCACTATTAAACTTCTAGGATAAGGCAAACAGAGACCCGATTAGATCATTTTATATTACGGTTAATATAAGAATTCAGCGTAATTCTGTCACATTTGTTCAAGTTACGTAGCTCCTATTTCAAATAGCGTACTGGGCTAGGCGGCAACTTAAACCGCGTGGAATGGCGAGTAAAATGCACTATTAAACTTCTATGATAGGGCAATCAGAGACCCGATTAGTTCATTTTATATTTTGGTTAATATAAGAATCCAGCGAAATTCTATCACATTTGTTCAATTTACGTCGCTCCTATTTCAGATAGCGTATTGGGCTAAGCGGCATCTCAAAGCGCATGGAATGACGAGTAAAATGCACTAATAAACTTCTAGGGTAAGGCAAACAGAGACCCGATTAGATCATTTTATATTACGGTTAATATAAGAATTCAGCGTAATTCTATCACATTTGTTCAACATACGTCGCTCCTATTTCAGATAGTGTACTGGGCTAGGCGGCATCTTAAAGGGCGTGGAAGGGCGAGTAAAATGCACTACTAAACTTCTATGGTAGGGCAATCAGAGTCCCGTTTAGATCATTTTATGTATTGTTTAATATAAGATATCAGGGAAATTCTATCACATTTGTTCAACTTACGTCGCTCCTATTTCAGATAGCGTACTCGGATAGGCGGCATCTTAAAGCGCGTGGAAAGGCGAGTAAAATGCACTATTAAACTTCGAGGGTAATGCAAACAGAGACCCGATTAGATCATTTTATATTACGGTTAATATAAGATTTCAGGGAAATTCTATCACATTTGTTCAATTTACGTCGCTCCTATTTCAGATAGCTATTGGGCTAAGCGGCATCTCAAAGCGCATGAAATGACGAGAGAAATGCACTATTAAACTTCTTGGGTAGGGCGAACAGAGACCCGATTACATCATTTTATATTATGGTTAATATAAGAATTCAGCGATATTCTATCGCATTTGTTCAATTTGCGTCGCTCCTATTTCAGATAGCGTATTGGGCTAAGCAGCATCTCTAAGCGCATGAAATGACGAATAAAATGCACTATTAAGCTTCTACGCTAGGGCGAACAGAGACCTGATTAGATCATTTAACATTATGGTTAATAAAAGAATTCAGCGAAATTCTATCACGTTTGTTCAATTTACGTTGCTACTATTTCAGATAGCGTATTGGCCTAAGCGGCATCTCAAAGCGCATGAAATGGCGACTAAAATGCACTGTTAAACTTCTAGGGTAGGGCAAACAGAGACCCGATTAGATCATTTCATATTATGGTTTATTTAAGAATTCAGAAAAATTCTATCACATTTGTTCAATTGACGTCGCTCCTATTTTAGATAGCTTATTGGGCTAAGCAGCATCTCAAAGCGCATTGCATGACGAGTGAAATGCACTATTGAACATCTAGGATAAGGCAAACAGAGACCCGATCAGATCATTTTATATTACGGTTAATATAAGAATTCAGCGTAATTCTATCACATTTGTTCAATTTACGTCGCTGATATTTCAGATAGCGTATTGGGCTAAGCGGCATCTCAAAGCGCAAGAAATGGCGAGTAAAATGCACTATTAAACTTCTAGGGTAGGGCAAACAGAGACCCGATAAGATCATTTTATATTATGGTTAATTTAAGAATTCAGCGATACTCTATCACATTTGTTCAATTTATGTCGCTCCTATTTCAGATAGCGTATTGGGCTAAGCGGCATCCCAATGCGCATGAAATTGCGAGTAAAATGCACTATTAAACTTCTAGGATAAGGCAAACGGAGACCCGATTAGATCATTTTATATTACGCTTAATATAAGAATTCAGCGTAATTCTATCACATTTGTTCAACTTACGTCGCTCCTATTTCAGATAGCATACTGGGCTAGGCGGCATCTTAAAGCGCGTGGAATGGCGAGTAAAATGCACTATTAAACTTCTATGATAGGGTTATCAGAGACCCGATTAGATCATTTTATATTTCGGTTAATATAAGAATTCAGCGAAATTCTATCACATTTGTTCAATTTACGTCGCTCCTATTTCATATAGCGGCTTGTGCTAAGCGGCATCTTAAAGCGCGCGGAATGGCGAGTAAAATGCACTATTAAACTTCTAGGGTAGGGCAAACAGAGACTCGATTAGATCATTTTATATTATGGTTAATTTATCAATTCAGCGAAATTCTATCACATTTGTTCAATTTACGTCGCTCCTATTTCAGATAGCTTATTGGGCTAAGCGGCATCGCAAAGCGCATGAATTGACGAGCAAAATGCACTATTAAACTTCTAGGATAAGGCAAACAGAGACCCGATTAGATCATTTTATATTACGGTTAACATAAGAATTCAGCGTAATTCTGTGACATTTGTTCAACTTACGTAGCTCCTATTTCAGATAGCGTACTGGGCTAGGCGGCAACTTAAAGCGCGTGGAATGGCGAGTAAAATGCACTATTAAGCTTCTATGATAGGGCAATCAGAGACCCGCTTAGATCGTTTTATATTTTGGTTAATATAAGAATTCAGCGAAATTCTATCACATTTGTTTAATTTACGTCGCTCCTATTTCAGATAGCGTATTGGGCTAAGCGGCATCTCAAAGTGCATGAAATGGGGAGTAAAATGCACTATTAAACTTCTAGGGTAGGGCAATCAGAGACCCGATTAGATCATTTTATATTTTGGTTAATATAAGAATTCAGCGAAATTCTATCACATTTGTTCAATTTACGTCGCTCCTATTTCAGATAGCGTATTGGGCTACGCGGCATCTCAAAGCGCATGAAATGACGAGAGAAATGCACTATTAAACTTCTTGGGTAGGGCGAACAGAGACCCGATTACATCATTTTATATTGTTACGAACACCGTGAAGCCAACCGTGATCGACCCGAAGGGAGCGTTCGATCTGTCGTTAAGGGACGATCGCCGTTATTGATGAAACAGATCAATGAGAGAGTCTGATTGACAGTCAAGGAGACAAGACGCGATATTATAGACTCTGCCATTCCTTGTTTATATCCTCATAATAAACTTATAAGTGTGAACATGTCGTGCGATGATAATCCCCGGCGCAGCATTGGTGTCAGAAGTGGGATCATAAGAACGCGATCCGCTGCAGGGGGAGAGTTGTTGTTGCAGGACATGTTCGAGAGCCTACAGACGACCATCGTCGGGCAGATGGAGGAGCACCGCAAGCTAGACGAAATCCGCTGGGAAAAGGAGCATGATTTGTGGCGCCAACGGGAGGCCGCAGAGACAGTGACTCGAGAGACCCGGGATGCGGCTTGGGAGGCTCGTCTGTCCGCGATGGAGCGGAATTTACAGGTGTTTTCGTTAGGCTCTGCTAATTCTGCTGGTACCTCCGGTTGTGGGGCGGGAGAGGGACCGGGCGCGGCCAGTCATGTAAATAGTGTTCATGTTCCTGTAAATAATGCCCCCGTGGCAGTCCCTGGTCCCTCCTCCATACCTTCCGTTGTTCCGTTTCCGGGACCGTTTGTGCCCGCGGAATGTGATCGGGGAGGACGTTGTATCCTAAGCTTGGGTTACGCGGTTAAGCCGTCGGCCTATGATGGCAGAACATCTTGGGAGGAGTATTTGCTTCAATTTGAAGCGATCGCGCGAGCGAACGGCTGGGACGAGGCGAGGAAAGCTATGGCTTTGATCGCTTCGTTGGAAGGACCGGCTCGAAGCGTGCTAACAACCCTTTCCACTGCTCGTCACAACAGTTTTATCGAATTAGTTGCGGCGTTGGAATTTCGTTTCGGTGCACGTAACCTTTCCAACTTAAACTACGTTCTGTTTCAAAATTATCGGCAGCGCAAAGGGGAGACCATTTCCTCTGTTGCAACAGAGATAGAAAGACTGGCGCAGACAGCTTTCGCGGACTGTCCGGTGGAAACGCGGGATAAATTAGCTGCCTCCCAGTTTGTCTCCGCATTGGCCGACGAAGGGGTGAAAAGAACCCTGCGTCTCGGCGGTTTCACCTCCTTGAGGGCTGCAGTTACTAGGGCCTTGGAGGTGGAAGCCGTGGAGGCGATGTCGTTAGGGTTCGTCCCGAGACAATTTCGAGGGAGAGACGTTAACTGCACTAAATTTGTCGAGGTGAACCCGGAGAGGAAGAGGAAATTCGACTTCGCCGAGGATATGCCGGAGAAAAAGAGGAGAACTGAATCTACGTGTTGGCTGTGCGGGAAACCCGGGCATTTACAGAAGGATTGCAGACGTCGGCGACCACAGAAATTTCCGTCCAAATCGGGAAACGGGAAGAAGACGGCGTAGCGGGGGAGCGCCGGCCTTTGAACCTGTGTCCCCCGATCCTCAGGAGCGTGGCGACAGGAAGGACATCGCGGGATGAAGCATCCGTGTTTGGAGAAGTTGAAGACAACGAGTGCAAAATCATCTTGGACACGGGCTCATCTATTAATTTATTGAAGAGGGAATTGTGTCCGGTGGAGAACCTTCCCGCAGCGGACCTTGTGATTCGCTCCAGTGCCGGAGAAAGAATGGAAGTCTTCGGTCAGAAGAATTTAGAGGTGCGCATCAAGGGGCTTGCGAGCACGGAGAAATTCTATATTGTACGCATGATTGAAGACTGCATACTTGGAACGGAGTTCTTACGGAAGCATGGTTGCAAACTAGATTTATCTCGGAATGTGTTGTGTCTTCCGGGGCTGCGGGAAATTCGCCTAGGTGAAGAAGAAAAGAAGAAGAAAAAGAAAGAAGAGAGCAAGAAAGAAGAGAGCAAGCAAGAAGAGAACAAGAAAGAAGGAGGCGAGAAAGGAGAGGAAAGAGTACCACAGCATTTAAAGGAATTATTTGGACGGTGTTCCTTGAACTTGAATGATGAACGGAAGAAGCATTTCGCTAAGCTGCTCTATGAGTACCAGGATGTCTTTGCCAGGAATTCTGATGAAGTTGGAAATTGCGAATTGGTCACGCATAAGATCAACACTGGCGATCATGTTCCCATTAAACAGGCGCCGCGAAGATTGCCTTTGCACCGCCGAGGCGAAGTGGAAGAGCTACTTCAGAAGATGGAGGCTCAAGGTGTCATAGAAAAGTCGCAGAGCCCTTGGTCGTCCCCGATTGTCCTGGTGAAAAAGAAGGACGGTTCTACAAGATTCTGTGTCGATTACCGGCGTTTGAATAGTGTCACGAAGAAGGACTCGTATCCTTTACCTCGTATTGAGGATACACTGGACGCTGTTGCTGGTTCTTCCTGGTTTTCCACTGTAGATTTGCAGAGTGGATATTGGCAAATTTCCATGGAAGCGAAGGATCGGGAAAAGACCGCCTTTTGCGTGGGCACGGGGTTGTGGCAGTTTAAAGTCATGCCTTTCGGTTTGTGTAATGCCCCTGCGACTTTTGAGCGCGTTATGGAGACGGTGTTAGGCGGGCTAAACTGGAAAGTTTGTCTGGTTTACCTTGACGACGTGATCATCTATGGAAAAGACTTCAAAGAAGAACTTGACCGTCTTCGTCTTGTCTTTTCTCGTCTCCGCCAAGCGAAGCTATTGATGAGCCCCAAGAAATGTACGTTTTTTTGCCGAGAGGTACGATATCTGGGCCATGTCGTTACGGAACATGGAGTAAAGACTGACCCAGAGAAGATTAAGGCGGTTGCTGATTGGCCGGTTCCAAAGAACGTTACAGAATTGAGGAGTTTCTTGGGACTGTGCACTTATTACCGAAAATTTGTTAAAGGTTTCTCTAACGCGGCTAAACCTCTGCATCGTCTCACGGAGGAGACACAAAGATTTATTTGGTCCGATGAGTGCCAGTCTGCCTTCGAGGAGCTGAAGAGACGGCTGATGGAAGCCCCAGTATTAGCGTATCCAGAATCGGATGCAGATTTCATTTTGGACACGGACGCTTCCAGTTTCGCAGTGGGAGCGGTTCTCTCACAGATACGAAGGTCGTGCCACTTTGTTTAATGAGAAGAATCAGTAGAGGAGGAGGATGTCCCATGCTTTTCGCCCAAGAAGAGGACGTTTCATCGAAGAAGACGAGGGCAGGTTCCGCCCGTGAAGATTTCAAGAAAGAAGTGCGCAAAACTCAAGAGTCAAGAGGAAGGGCGAGAAGTAACCGGGATATCCTCGATATATCGAACGAGCATAGTACCGGCGTCTTGCTCAGGGTTTTTACGTGGTTTTCCCCTGGGACGGAGGACGAATGTCAAGACGTTTGCTGTCTGAAGAAGGCCACAGAGGTTTACATTTAAATCCTTTCGATTTACCTCCTTTTTTTTCAGACAAAGGTACATATCGCTGAGGTTAGCGGCCAAGATGACATCTCATTGAACTGAGGTTAGCCAGAATCTGAAGGCAGGCGCTAGCGGCTCAAGTGAAGTTGGTCGTCAGTAACTGAAGTTTGACGCGGTCGGGACGCCCGTCTTTAAAGGAAGGAGGGCAGTGTTACGAACACCGTGAAGCCAACCGTGATCGACCCGAAGGGAGCGTTCGATCTGTCGTTAAGGGACGATCGCCGTTATTGATGAAACAGATCAATGAGAGAGTCTGATTGACAGTCAAGGAGACAAGACGCGATATTATAGACTCTGCCATTCCTTGTTTATATCCTCATAATAAACTTATAAGTGTGAACATGTCGTGCGATGATAATCCCCGGCGCAGCAATATTATGGTTAATATAAGAATTCAGCGATATTCTATCGCATTTGTTCAATTTGCGTCGCTCCTATTTCAGATAGCGTATTGGGCTAAGCAGCATCTCGAAGCGCATGAAATGACGAATAAAATGCACTATTAAGCTTCTACGCTAGGGCGAACAGAGACCCGATTAGATCATTTAACATTATGGTAAATAAAAGAATTCAGCGAAATTCTATCACATTTGTTCAATTTACGTCGCTCCTATTTCAGATAGCGTACTGGGCTAGGCGGCATCTCAAAGCACATGAAATGACGAGTAAAATGCTCTATTAAACTTCTAGGGTAGGCAAACAGAGACCTGATTAGGTCATTTCATATTATGGTTAATTTAAGAATTCAGCGAAATTCTATCACATTTGTTCAAGTTACATCGCTCCTATTTCAGAAAGCTTATTGGGATAAGCGGCATCTCAAAGCGCATGAAATGGCGAGTAAAACGCACTATGAAACTTCTAGGATAAGGCAAACAGAGACCCGATTAGATCATTTTATATTACGGTTAATATAAGAATTCAGCGTAATTCTGTCACATTCGTTCAAGTTACGTAGCTCCTATTTCAAATAGCGTACTGGGCTAGGCGGCAACTTAAACCGCGTGGAATGGCGAGTAAAATGCACTATTAAACTTCTATGATAGGGCAATCAGAGACCCGATTAGTTCATTTTATATTTTGGTTAATATAAGAATCCAGCGAAATTCTATCACATTTGTTCAATTTACGTCGCTCCTATTTCAGATAGCGTATTGGGCTAAGCGGCATCTCAAAGCGCATGGAATGACGAGTAAAATGCACTAATAAACTTCTAGGGTAAGGCAAACAGAGACCCGATTAGATCATTTTATATTACGGTTAATATAAGAATTCAGCGTAATTCTATCACATTTGTTCAACATACGTCGCTCCTATTTCAGATAGTGTACTGGGCTAGGCGGCATCTTAAAGGGCGTGGAAGGGCGAGTAAAATGCACTACTAAACTTCTATGGTAGGGCAATCAGAGTCCCGTTTAGATCATTTTATGTATTGTTTAATATAAGATATCAGGGAAATTCTATCACATTTGTTCAACTTACGTCGCTCCTATTTCAGATAGCGTACTCGGATAGGCGGCATCTTAAAGCGCGTGGAAAGGCGAGTAAAATGCACTATTAAACTTCGAGGGTAATGCAAACAGAGACCCGATTAGATCATTTTATATTACGGTTAATATAAGATTTCAGGGAAATTCTATCACATTTGTTCAATTTACGTCGCTCCTATTTCAGATAGCTATTGGGCTAAGCGGCATCTCAAAGCGCATGAAATGACGAGAGAAATGCACTATTAAACTTCTTGGGTAGGGCGAACAGAGACCCGGTTACATCATTTTATATTATGGTTAATATAAGAATTCAGCGATATTCTATCGCATTTGTTCAATTTGCGTCGCTCCTATTTCAGATAGCGTATTGGGCTAAGCGGCATCTCAAAGCGCATGAAATGACGAATAAAATGCACTATTAAGCTTCTACGCTAGGGCGAACAGAGACCCGATTAGATCATTTAACATTATGGTAAATAAAAGAATTCAGCGAAATTCTATCACATTTGTTCAATTTACGTCGCTCCTATTTCAGATAGCGTACTGGGCTAGGCGGCATCTCAAAGCACATGAAATGACGAGTAAAATGCTCTATTAAACTTCTAGGGTAGGCAAACAGAGACCCGATTAGGTCATTTCATATTATGGTTAATTTAAGAATTCAGCGAAATTCTATCACATTTGTTCAAGTTACATCGCTCCTATTTCAGAAAGCTTATTGGGATAAGCGGCATCTCAAAGCGCATGAAATGGCGAGTAAAATGCACTATTAAACTTCTAGGATAAGGCAAACAGAGACCCGATTAGATCATTTTATATTACGGTTAATATAAGAATTTAGCGTAATTCTGTCACATTTGTTCAAGTTACGTAGCTCCTATTTCAGATAGCGTATTGGGCTAAGAGGCATCTCAAAGCGCATGAAATGGCGAGTAAAATGCACTATTAAACTTCTAGGATAAGGCAAACAGAGACCCGATTAGATCATTTTATATTACGGTTAATATAAGAAATCAGCGTAATTCTGTCACATTCGTTCAACTTACGTAGCTCCTACTTCAGATAGCGTACTGGGCTAGGCGGCATCTCAAAGCGCATGAAATGGCGAGTAAAATGCACTATTAAACTTCTAGGGTAGGGCAATCAGAGACCCGATTAGATCATTTTATATTATGGTTAATATAAGAATTCAGCGAAGTTCTATCACATTTGTTTAACTTACGTCGCTCCTATTTCAGATAGCGTATTGGGCTAAGCGGCATCTCAAAGCGCATGAAATGGCGAGTAAAATGCACTATTAAACTTCTAGGGCAGGGCAATCAGAGACCCGATTAGATCATTTTATATTTTGGTTAATATAAGAATTCAGCGAAATTCTATAACATTTGTTCAACTTACGTCGCTCCTATTTCAGATAGCGTATTGGGCTAAGCGGCATCTCCATGCGCATGAAATGGCGAGTAAAATGCACTATTAAACTTCTAGGATAAGGCAAATGGAGACCCGATTAGACCATTTTATATTACGGTTAATATAAGAATTCAGCGTTATTCTATCACATTTGTTCAACTTACGTCGCTCCTATTTCAGATAGCGTACTCGGATAGGCGGCATCTTAAAGCGCGTGGAAAGGCGAGTAAAATGCACTATTAAACTTCTATGGTAATGCAAACAGAGACCCGATTAGATCATTTTATATTACGGTTAATATAAGAATTCAGCGTAATTCTATCACAATTTGTTCAACATACGTCGCTCCTATTTCAGATAGTGTACTGGGCTAGGCGGCATCTTAAAGCGCGTGGAAGGGCGAGTAAAATGCACTACTAAACTTCTATGATAGGGCAATCAGAGTCCCGTTTAGATCATTTTATATTTGGTTTAATATAAGATTTCAGGGAAATTCTATCACATTTGTTCAATTTACGTCGCTCCTATTTCAGATAGCTATTGGGCTAAGCGGCATCTCAAAGCGCATGAAATGACGAGAGAAATGCACTATTAAACTTCTTGGGTAGGGCGAACAGAGACCCGATTACATCATTTTATATTATGGTTAATTTAAGAATTCAGCAAAATTCTATCACATTTGTTCAATTTACGTCGCTCCAATTCCAGATAGCGTACTGGGCTAGGCGGCATCTTAAAGCGCGTGGAGTGACGAGTAAAATGCACTATTAAGCTTCTAGGGTAGGGCAAACAGAGACCCGATTAGATCATTTTATATTACGGTTAACATAAGAATTCAGCGCAATTCTGTGACATTTGTTCAACTTACGTAGCTCCTATTTCAGATAGCGTGCTGGGCTAGGCGGCAACTTAAAGCGCGCGGAATGGCGAGTAAAATGAACTGTTAAACTTCTATGATAGGGCAATCAGAGACCCGATTAGATCATTTTATATTTTGGTTAATATAAGAATTCAGCGAAATTCTATCACATTTGTTCAATTCACATCGCTCCTATTTCAGATAGCGACTTGTGCTGAGCGGCATCTCAAAGCGCAGAAATGACGAGTAAAATGCACTATTAAACTTCTAGGGTAGGGCAAACAGAGACCACATTAGATCATTTTATATTATGGTTAATTTAAGAATTCAGCGAAATTCTCTCACATTTGTTCAATTTACGTCGCTGATATTTCAGATAGCGTATTGGGCTAAGCGGCATCTCAAAGCGCAAGAAATGGCGAGTAAAGTGCACTATTAAACTTCTAGGGTAGGGCAAACAGAGACCCGATTAGGTCATTTCATATTATGGTTAATTTAAGAATTCAGAAAAATTCTATCACATTTGTTCAATTTACGTCGCTCCTATTTCAGATAGCGTATTGGGCTAGACGGTATCTTAAAGCGCCTGGAAGGGCGAGTAAAATGCACTACTAAACTTCTATGATAGGGCAATCAGAGCCCCAATTAGATCATTTTATATTTTGGTTAATATAAGGATTCAGCGAAATTCTATCACATTTGTTCAATTTACATCGCTCCTATTTCAGATAGGTTACAGGGCTAAGCGGCATCTTAAAGCGCATGAAATGACGAGAGAAATGCACTATCAAACTTCTAGGGTAGGGCGAACAGAGACCCGATTAGATCATTTTACATTAAGGTTAATATAAGAATTCAGCGAAATTCTATCACATTTGTTCAATTTACGTCGCTCCTATTTCAGATAGCGTACTGGGCTAGGCGTCATCTTAAAGCGCGTGGAATGGCGAGTAAAATGCACCATTAAACTTCTAGGCTAGGGCGAACGGAGACCCGATTAGATCATTTTACATTATGGTCAATATATGAATTCAGCGAAATTCTATCACATTTGTTCAATTTACATCGCTATTTCAGATAGCGTATTGGGCTAAGCGACATCTCAAAGCGTATGAAATGGCGAATAAAATGCACTATTAAAGTTCTATGATAGGGCGAACAGAGACCCGATTAGATCATTTTACATTAAGGTTAATATAAGAATTCAGCGAAATTCTATCACATTTGTTCAATTTACGTCGCTCATATTTCAGATAGCGTATTGGGCTAAGCGGCACCTCAAAGCGCATGAAATGGCGAGTAAAATGCATTATTAAACTTCTAGGGTAGGGCAATCAGAGACCCGATTAGATAATTTTATATTTTGGTTAATATAAGAATTCAGCGAAATTCTATCACATTTGTTCAATTTACGTCGCTCCTATTTCAGTTGGCGTACTGAGCTAGACGGCATCTTAAAGCGCGTGGAAGGGCGAGTAAAATGCACTATTAAAGTTCTATGATAGGGCGAACAGAGACCCGATTAGATCATTTTATATTATGGTTAATTTAAGAATTCAGCGAAATTCTATCACATTCGTTCAATTTACGTCGCTTCTATTTCAGATAGCGTATTGGGCAAAGCGGCATCTCAAAGCGCATGAAATGACGAGTAAAATGCACTATTACACTTCTATGATAGGGCAATCAGAGACCCGATTAGATCATTTTATATTTTGGTGAATATAAGAATTCAGCGAAATTCTATCACATTTGTTCAATTTACGTCGCTCCTATTTCAGATAGCTTATTGGGCTAAGCGGCATCTCAAAGCGCATGAACTGTCGAGTGAAATGCACTATTAAACTTCTAGGGTAGGGCGAACAGAGACTCGATTAGATCATTTTATATTATGGTTAATTTAAGAATTCAGCGAAATTCTATCACATTTGTTCAATTTACGTCGCTCCCATTTCAGATAGCGTATTGGGCTACGCGGCATCTTAAAGCGCGTGGAATGGCGAGTAAAATGCTCTACTAAACTTCTATGGTAGGGCAATCAGAGACCCGATTAGATCATTTTATATTTTGGTTAATATAAGGATTCAGCGAAATTCTATCACTTTTGTTCAACTTACGTCGCTCCTATTTCAGATAGCGTACTGGGCTATGCGACATCTCAATGCGCATGAAATGGCGAGCAAAATCCACTATTAAACTTCTAGGGTATGGCAAACAGAGACCCGATTAGATCATATTACATTATGGTTAATAAAAGAATTAAGAGTAATTCTATCACATTTGTTCAATTTACGTCACTCCTATTTCAGATAGCCTACTGGGCTAGCCGGCATCTTAAAGCGCGTGGAATAGCGAGTAAAATGCACTATTAGCCTTCAATGATAGGGCAATCCGAGACCCGATTAGATCATTTTATATTTTGGTTAATATAAGAATTCAGCGAAATCCTATCACGTTTGTTCAATTTACGTCGCTCCAATTCCAGATAGCGTATTGGGCTAAGCGGCATCTCAAAGCGCATGAAATGGCGAATAAAATGCACTATTAAACTTCTCGGCTAGGGCGAACAGAGACCCGATTAGATCATTTTATATTATGGTTAATTTAAGAATTCAGCAAAATTCTATCACATTTGTTCAATTTACGTCGTTCCTATTTCAGATAGCGTACTGGGCTATGCGGCATCTCAAAGCGCATGAAATGGCGAGTGAAATCCACTATTCAACTTCTAGGGTAGGGCGAACAGAGACCCGATTAGATCATTTTACATTAAGGTTAATATAAGAATTCAGGGAAATTCCATCACATTTGTTCAATTTACGTCGCTCCTATTTCAGATAGCGTATTGGGCTAAGCGGCATCTCAAAGCGCATGAAATGGCGAGTGAAGTGCACTGTTAAACTTCTAGGGTAAGGGAAAGAGAGACCCGATTAGAACATTTTATATTACGGTTAATATAAGAATTAAGCGTAATTCTATCACATTTGTTGAATTTACGTCACTCCTATTTCAGATAGCGTATTGGATTAAGCGGCATCTCAAAGCGCCTGAAATGGCGAATACAATGCACTATTAATCTTCTCGGCTAGGGCGAACAGAAACCCGATTAGATCATTTTATATTATGGTTAATTTAAGAATTCAGGGAAATTCTATCAAATTTGTTCAATTTACGTCGCTCCTATTTCAGATAGCGTACTGGGCTAGTCGGCATCTTAAAGCGCGTGGAATGGCGAGTGAAATTCACTATTTAACTTCGATGATAGGGCAATCAGGGACCGGATTAGATCATTTTATATTATGGTTAATTTAAGAATTCAGCAAAATTCTATCACATTTGTTCAATTTACGTCCTTCCTATTTCAGATAGCGTACTGGGCTAGGCGGCATCTTAAAGCGCGTGGAATGGCGAGTAAAATACCCTATGAAACTTCTATGATAGGGCAATAAGAGACCCGATTAGATCATTTTATATTTTGGTTAATATAAGGATTAAGCGAAATTCTATCACATTTGTTCAATTTACGTCGCTCCTATTTCAGATAGCGTACTGGGCTAGGCGTCATCTCAAAGCGCGTGGAATGGCGAGTAAAATGCACTATTAAACTTCTATGATAGGGCAATCAGAGACCCGATTAGATCATTTTATATTTTGGTTAATATAAGGATTCAGCGAAATTCTATCACATTTGTTCAATTTACGTCGCTCCTATTTCAGATAGCGTATTGGGCTAAGCGGCATCTCAAAGCGCATGAAATGGCGAGTGAAATGCACTGTCAAACTTCTATGATAATTCAAACAGAGACCCGGTTAGATCATTTTATATTACGGTTAATATAAGAATTCAGCGTAATTCTATCACATTTGTTCAACTTACGTCGCTCCTAATTCAGATAGCGTACTGGGCTAGGCGACATCTTAAAGCACGTGGAATGGCGAGTAAAATGCTCTACTAAACTTCTATGATAGGGCAATCAGAGCCCCAATTAGATCATTTTATATTTTGTTCAATATAAGATTTCAGGGAAATTCTATCACATTTGTTCAATTTACGTCGCTCCTATTTCAGATAGCGCATTCGGCTAGACGGTATCTTAAAGCGCCTGGAAGGGCGAGTAAAATGCACTACTAAACTTCTATGATAGGGCAATCAGAGCCCCAATTAGATCATTTTATATTTTGTTCAATATAAGATTTCAGGGAAATTCTATCACATTTGTTCAATTTACGTGGCTCCTATTTCAGATAGCGTATTGGGCTAAGCGGCATCTCAAAGCGCATGAAATGGCGAATAAAATGCACCATTAAACTTCTAGGCTAGGGCGAACGGAGACCCGATTAGATCATTTTACATTATGGTCAATATATGAATTCAGCGAAATTCTATCACATTTGTTCAATTTACATCGCTCCTATTTCAGATAGCGTATTGGGCTAAGCGACATCTCAAAGCGTATGAAATGGCGAATAAAATGCACTATTAAAGTTCTATGATAGGGCGAACAGAGACCCGATTAGATCATTTTACATTAAGGTTAATATAAGAATTCAGCGAAATTCTATCACATTTGTTCAATTTACGTCGCTCATATTTCAGATAGCGTATTGGGCTAAGCGGCACCTCAAAGCGCATGAAATGGCGAGTAAAATGCACTATTAAACTTCTAGGGTAGGGCAATCAGAGACCCGATTAGATCATTTTATATTTTGGTTAATATAAGAATTCAGCGAAATTCTATCACATTTGTTCAATTTACGTCGCTCCTATTTCAGTTGGCGTACTGGGCTAGACGGCATCTTAAAGCGCGTGGAAGGGCGAGTAAAATGCACTATTAAAGTTCTACGATAGGGCGAACAGAGACCCGATTAGATCATTTTATATTAAGGTTGATTTAAGAATTCAGCGAAATTCTATCACATTCGTTCAATTTACGTCGCTTCTATTTCAGTTAGCGTATTGGGCAAAGCGGCATCTCAAAGCGCATGAAATGACGAGTAAAACGCACTATTACACTTCTATGATAGGGCAATCAGAGACCCGATTAGATCATTTTATATTTTGGTTAATATAAGAATTCAGCGAAACTCTATCACATTTGTTCAATTTACGTCGTTCCTATTTCAGATAGCGTACTGGGCTAGGCGGCATCTTAAAGCGCGTGGAATGGCGAGTAAAATGCAGTACTAAACTTCTATGATAGGGCAATCGGAGTCCCGATTAGATCATTTTATATTTTGTTTAATATAAGATTTCAGGGAAATTCTATCACATTTGTTCAATTTACGTCGCTCCTATTTCAGATAGCGTATTGGGCTAAGCGGCATCTCAAAGCGCATTAAATGGCGAGCAAAATGCACTATCAAACATCTAGGGCATTGCAAACAGAGACCCGATTAGATCATTGTATATTATGGTTAATTTAAGAATTCAACGAAATTCTATCACACTTGTTCAATTTACGTCGCTCCTATTTCAGATAGCGTATTGGGCTAACAGGCATCTCAAAGCGCATGAAATGTCGAGTAAAATGCACTATTAAACTTCTAGGGTAGCGCGAACAGAGAACCGATTAGATCATTTTACATTAAGGTTAATATAAGAATTCAGGGAAATTCTATCACGTTTGTTCAATATACGTCGCTACTATTTCAGATAGCGTATTGGGCTAAGCGGCATCTCAATGCGCATGAAATGACGAGCGAAAGGCACTATTAAACTTCTAGGGTAGGGCGAACAGAGAACCGATTAGATCATTTTACATTAAGGTTAGTATAAGAATTCAGGGAAATCCTATCACGTTTGTTCAATTTACGTCGCTCCTATTTCAGATAGCGTATTGGGCTAAGCGGCATCTCAAAGCGCATGAAATGGCGAGCAAAATGCACTGTTAAACTTCTAGGGTAGGGCAAACAGAGACCCGATTAGATCATTTCATATTATGGTTTATTTAAGAATTCAGAAAAATTCTGTCACAGTTGTTATAATTTACGTCGCTCCTATTTCAGATAGCTTATTGGGCTACGCGGCATCTCAAAGCGCATGAAATGGCGAGTGAAATGCACTACTAAACTTCTAGGATTGGGCAAACAGAGACACGATCAGATCATTTTATATTACGGTTAATATGAGAATTCAACGTAATTCTATCACATTTGTTCAATTTACGTCGCTGATATTTCAGATAGCGTATTGGGCTAAGCGGCATCTCAAAGCGCAAGAAATGGCGAGTAAATTGCACTACTAAACTTCTAGGGTAGGGCAAACAGAGACCCGATAAGATCATTTTATATTATGGTTAATTTAAGAATTCAGCGAAACTCTATCACATTTGTTCAATTTATGTCGCTCCTATTTCAGATGGCGTATTGGGCTAAGCGGCATCTCAATGCGCATGAAATGGCGAGTAAAATGCACTATTAAACATCTAGGATAAGGCAAACAGAGACCCGATTAGATCATTTTATATTACGGTTAATATAAGAATTCAGCGTAATTCTATCACATTTGTTCAACTTACGTCGCTCCTATTTCAGATAGCGTACTGCGCTAAGCGGCATCTCAAAGCGCAAGAAATGGCGAGTAAAATGCACTATTAAACTTCTAGGGTAGGGCAAACAGAGACCCGATAGGATCATTTTATATTATGGTTAATTTAAGAATTCAGCGAAACTCTATCACATTTGTTCAATTTATGTCGCTCCTATTTCAGATAGCGTATTGGGCTAAGCGGCATCTCAATGTTCATGAAATGGCGAGTAAAATGCACTATTAAACTTCTAGGATAAGGCAAACGGAGACCCGATTAGATCATTTTATATAATGGTTAATTTATCAATTCAGCGAAATTCTATCACATTTGTTCAATTTACGTCGCTCCTATTTCAGATAGCGACTTGTGCTAAGCGTCATCTCAAAGCGCAAGAAATGGCGAGTAAAATGCACTCTTAAACTTCTAGGATAAGGCAAACAGAAACCCGATTAGATCATTTTATATTACGGTTAATATAAGAATTCAGCGTAATTCTGTGACATTTGTTCAACTTACGTAGCTCCTATTTCGGATAGCGTGCTGGGCTAGGCGGCAACTTAAAGCGCGTGGAATGGCGAGTAAAATGCACTATTAAACTTCTATGATAGGGCAATCAGAGACCCGATTAGATCATTTTATATTTTGGTTAATATAAGAATTCAGCGAAATTCTATCACATTTGTTCAATTTACGTCGCTCCTATTTCAGATAGCGTATTGGGCTAAGCGGCATCTTAAAGCGCGCGGAATGGCGAGTAAAATGCACTATTAAACATCTAGGGTAGGGCAAACAGAGACTCGATTAGATCATTTTATATTATGGTTAATTTATCAATTCAGCGAAATTCTATCACATTTGTTCAATTTACGTCGCTCCTATTTCAGATAGCTTATTGGGCTAAGCGGCATCGCAAAGCGCATGGATTGACGAGTAAAATGCACTATTAAACTTCTAGGATAAGGCAAACAGAGACTCGATTAGATCATTTTATATTACGGTTAATATAAGAATTCAGCGTAATTCTGTGACATTTGTTCAACTTACGTAGCTCCTATTTCAGATAGCGTACTGGGCTAGGCGGCAACTTAAAGCGCGTGGAATGGCGAGTAAAATGCACTATTAAGCTTCTATGATAGGGCAATCAGAGACCCGCTTAGATCATTTTATATTTTGGTTAATATAAGAATTCAGCGAAATTCTATCACATTTGTTTAATTTACGTCGCTCCTATTTCTGATAGCGTATTGGGCTAAGCGGCATCTCAAAGTGCATGAAATGGGGAGTAAAATGCACCATTAAACTTCTAGGGTAGGGCAATCAGAGACCCGATTAGATCATTTTATATTTTGGTTAATATAAGAATTCAGCGAAATTCTATCACATTTGTTCAATTTACGTCGCTCCTATTTCAGATAGCGTATTGGGCTAAGCGGCATCTCAAAGCGGATGAAATGGCGTGTAAAATGCACTATTAAGCTTCTACGCTAGGGCGAAGAGAGACCCGATTAGATCATTTAACATTATGGTTAATAAAAGAATTCAGCGAAATTCTATCACGTTTGTTCAATTTACGTCGCTACTATTTCAGATAGCTTATTGGGCTAAGCGGCATCTCAAAGCGCATTGAATGACGAGTGAAATGCACTATTGAACATCTAGGATAAGGCAAACAGAGACCCGATCAGATCATTTTATATTACGGTTAATATAAGAATTCAGCGTAATTCTATCACATTTGTTCAATTTACGTCGCTGATATTTCAGATAGCGTATTGGGCTAAGCGGCATCTCAAAGCGCAAGAAATGGCGAGTAAAATGCACTATTAAACTTCTAGGGTAGGGCAAACAGAGACCCGATAGGATCATTTTATATTATGGTTAATTTAAGAATTCAGCGAAACTCTATCACATTTGTTCAATTTATGTCGCTCCTATTTCAGATAGCGTATTGGGCTAAGCGGCATCTCAATGTTCATGAAATGGCGAGTAAAATGCACTATTAAACTTCTAGGATAAGGCAAACGGAGACCCGATTAGATCATTTTATATTACGGTTAATATAAGAATTCAGCGTAATTCTATCACATTTGTTCAACTTACGTCGCTCGTATTTCAGATAGCATACTGTGCTAGGCGGCATCTTAAAGCGCGTGGAATGGCGAGTAAAATGCACTATTAAACTTCAATGATAGGGCTATCAGAGACCCGATTAGATCATTTTATATTTTGGTTAATATAAGAATTCAGCGAAATTCTATCACATTTGTTCAATTTACGTCGCTCCTATTTCATATAGCGACTTGTGCTAAGCATCATCTCAAAGCGCAAGAAATGGCGAGTAAAATGCACTATTAAACTTCTAGTATAAGGCAAACAGAAACCCGATTAGATCATTTTATATTACGGTTAATATAAGAATTCAGCGTAATTCTGTGACATTTGTTCAACTTACGTAGCTCCTATTTCGGACAGCGTGCTGGGCTAGGCGGCAACTTAAAGCGCGTGGAATGGCGAGGAAAATGCACTATTGAACCTCTAGGATAAGGCAAACAGAGACCCGATCAGATCATTTTATATTACGGTTAATATAAGAATTCAGCGTAATTCTATCACATTTGTTCAATTTACGTCGCTGATATTTCGGATAGCGTATTGGGCTAAGCGGCATCTCAAAGCGCAAGAAATGGCGAGTAAAATGCACTATTAAACTTCTAGGGTAGGGCAAACAGAGACCCGATAAGATCATTTTATATTATGGTTAATTTAAGAATTCAGCGAAACTCTATCACATTTGTTCAATTTATGTCGCTCCTATTTCAGATAGCGTATTGGGCTAAGCGGCATCTCAATGCGCATGAAATGGCGAGTAAAATGCACTATTAAACTTCTAGGATAAGGCAAACGGAGACCAGATTAGATCATTTTATATTACGGTTAATATAAGAATTCAGCGTAATTCTATCACATTTGTTCAACTTACGTCGCTCCAATTTCAGATAGCATACTGTGCTAGGCGGCATCTTAAAGCGCGTGGAATGGCGAGTAAAATGCACTATTAAACTTCTATGATAGGGCTATCAGAGACCCGATTAGATCATTTTATATTTTGGTTAATATAAGAATTCAGCGAAATTCTGTCACATTCGTTCAATTTACGTCGCTCCTATTTCAGATAGCGTATTGGGCTAAGCGGCATCTCAAAGCGCATGAAATGGCGAGTAAAATGCACTATTAAACTTCTAGGGTTGGGCGAACAAAGACCCGATTAGATCATTTTACATTAAGGTTAATATAAGAATTCAGGCAAATTCTATCACATTTGTTCAATTTACGTCGCTCCTATTTCAGATAGCGTATTGGGCTAAGCGCCATCTCAAAGCGCATGAAATGGCGAGTAAAATGCACTATTAAACTTCTAGGGTAGGGCAAACAGAGACCCGATTAGATCATTTTATATTATGGTTAATTTAAGAATTCAGCCAAATTCTATCACATTCGTTCAATTTACGTCGCTCCTATTTCAGATAGCGTACTGCGCTAGGCGGAATCTTAAAGCGCGTGGATTGGCGAGTAAAATGCACTATTAAACTTCTAGGGTAAGGCAATCAGAGACCCGCTTAGATCATTTTATATTTTGGTTAATATAAGAATTCAGCGAAATTCTATCACATTTGTTTAATTTACGTCGCTCCTATTTCAGATAGCGTGTTGGGCTAGGCGGCATCGCAAAGCGCATGATTTGACGAGTAAAATGCACTATTAAACTTCTAGGATAAGGCAAACAGAGACCCGATTAGATCATTTTATATTACGGTTAATATAAGAATTCAGCGTAATTCTGTGACATTTGTTCAACTTACGTAGCTCCTATTTCAGATAGCGTACTGGGCTAGGCGGCAACTTAAAGCTCGTGGAATGGCGAGTAAAATGCACTATTAAACTTCTAGGGTAGGGCAAACAGAGACTCGATTAGATCATTTTATATTATGGTTAATTTATTAATTCAGCGAAATTCTATCACATTTGTTCAATTTACGTCGCTCCTATTTCTGATAGCTTATTGGGCTAAGCGGCATCGCAAAGCGCATGAATTGACGAGTAAAATGCACTATTAATCTTCTAGGATAAGGCAAACAGAGACCCGATTAGATCATTTTATATTACGGTTAATATAAGAATTCAGCGTAATTCTGTGACATTTGTTCAACTTACGTAGCTCCTATTTCAGATAGCGTACTGGGCTAGGCGGCAACTTAAAGCTCGTGGAATGGCGAGTAAAATGCACTATTAAGCTTCTATGATAGGGCAATCAGAGACCCGCTTAGATCATTTTATATTTTGGTTAATATAAGAATTCAGCGAAATTCTATCACATTTGTTTAATTTACGTCGCTCCTATTTCAGATAGCGTATTGGGCTAAGCGGCATCTCAAAGTGCATGAAATGGGGAGTAAAATGCACTATTAAACTTCTAGGGTAGGGCAATCAGAGACCCGCTTAGATCATTTTATATTTTGGTTAATATAAGAATTCAGCGAAATTCTATCACATTTGTTCAACATACGTCGCTCCTATTTCAGATAGCGTATTGGGCTAAGCGGCATCTCAAAGTGCATGAAATGGGGAGTAAAATGCACTATTAAACTTCTAGGGTAGGGCAATCAGAGACCCGATTAGATCATTTTATATTTTGGTTAATATAAGAATTCAGCGAAATTCTATCACATTTGTTCAATTTACGTCGCTCCTATTTCAGATAGCGTATTGGGCTAAGCGGCATCTCAAAGCGCATGAAATGGCGTGTAAAATGCACTATTAAGCTTCTACGCTAGGGCGAAGAGAGACCCGATTAGATCATTTAACATTATGGTTAATAAAAGAATTCAGCGAAATTCTATCACGTTTGTTCAATTTACGTCGCTACTATTTCAGATAGCGTATTGGGCTAAGCGGCATTTCAAAGCGCATGAAATGGCGACTAAAATGCACTGTTAAACTTCTAGGGTAGGGCAAACAGAGACCCGATTAGATCATTTCATATTATGGTTTATTTAAGAATTCAGAAAAATTCTATCACATTTGTTCAATTTACGTCGCTCCTATTTCAGATAGCTTATTGGGCTAAGCGGCATCTCAAAGCGCATTGAATGACGAGTGAAATGCACTATTGAACATCTAGGATAAGGCAAACAGAGACCCGATCAGATCATTTTATATTACGGTTAATATAAGAATTCAGCGTAATTCTATCACATTTGTTCAATTTACGTCGCTGATATTTCAGATAGCGTATTGGGCTAAGCGGCATCTCAAAGCGCAAGAAATGGCGAGTAAAATGCACTATTAAACTTCTAGGGTAGGGCAAACAGAGACCCGATAAGATCATTTTATATTATGGTTAATTTAAGAATTCAGCGAAACTCTATCACATTTGTTCAATTTATGTCGCTCCTACTTCAGATAGCGTATTGGGCTAAGCGGCATCTCAATGCGCATGAAATGGCGAGTAAAATGCACTATTAAACTTCTAGGATAAGGCAAACGGAGACCCGATTAGATCATTTTATATTACGGTTAATATAAGAATTCAGCGTAATTCTATCACATTTGTTCAACTTACGTCGCTCCTATTTCAGATAGCATACTGGGCTAGGCGGCATCTTAAAGCGCGTGGAATGGCGAGTAAAATGCACTATTAAGCTTCTACGCTAGGGCGAAGAGAGACCCGATTAGATCATTTAACATTATGGTTAATAAAAGAATTCAGCGAAATTCTATCACGTTTGTTCAATTTACGTCGCTACTATTTCAGATAGCGTATTGGGCTAAGCGGCATCTCAAAGCGCATGAAATGGCAACTAAAATGCACTGTTAAACTTCTAGGGTAGGGCAAACAGAGACCCGATTATATCATTTCATATTATGGTTTATTTAAGAATTCAGAAAAATTCTATCACATTTGTTCAATTTACGTCGCTCCTATTTCAGATAGCTTATTGGGCTAAGCGGCATCTCAAAGCGCATTGAATGACGAGTGAAATGCACTATTGAACATCTAGGATAAGGCAATCAGAGACCCGATTAGATCATTTTATATTTTGGTTAATATAAGAATTCAGCGAAATTCTATCACATTTGTTCAATTTACGTCGCTCCTATTTCAGATAGCGTATTGGGCTAAGCGGCATCTTAAAGCGCGCGGAATGGCGAGTAAAATGCACTATTAAACATCTAGGGTAGGGCAAACAGAGACTCGATTAGATCATTTTATATTATGGTTAATTTAAGAATTCAACGAAATTCTATCACACTTGTTCAATTTACGTCGCTCCTATTTCAGATAGCGTATTGGGCTAACAGGCATCTCAAAGCGCATGAAATGTCGAGTAAAATGCACTATTAAACTTCTAGGGTAGCGCGAACAGAGAACCGATTAGATCATTTTACATTAAGGTTAATATAAGAATTCAGGGAAATTCTATCACGTTTGTTCAATATACGTCGCTACTATTTCAGATAGCGTATTGGGCTAAGCGGCATCTCAATGCGCATGAAATGACGAGCGAAAGGCACTATTAAACTTCTAGGGTAGGGCGAACAGAGAACCGATTAGATCATTTTACATTAAGGTTAGTATAAGAATTCAGGGAAATCCTATCACATTTGTTCAATTTACGTCGCTGATATTTCAGATAGCGTATTGGGCTAAGCGGCATCTCAAAGCGCAAGAAATGGCGAGTAAATTGCACTATTAAACTTCTAGGGTAGGGCAAACAGAGACCCGATAGGATCATTTTATATTATGGTTAATTTAAGAATTCAGCGAAACTCTATCACATTTGTTCAATTTATGTCGCTCCTATTTCAGATAGCGTATTGGGCTAAGCGGCATCTCAATGTTCATGAAATGGCGAGTAAAATGCACTATTAAACTTCTAGGATAAGGCAAACGGAGACCCGATTAGATCATTTTATATTACGGTTAATATAAGAATTCAGCGTAATTCTATCACATTTGTTCAACTTACGTCGCTCCTATTTCAGATAGCGTACTGCGCTAAGCGGCATCTCAAAGCGCAAGAAATGGCGAGTAAAATGCACTATTAAACTTCTAGGGTAGGGCAAACAGAGACCCGATAGGATCATTTTATATTATGGTTAATTTAAGAATTCAGCGAAACTCTATCACATTTGTTCAATTTATGTCGCTCCTATTTCAGATAGCGTATTGGGCTAAGCGGCATCTCAATGTTCAGGAAATGGCGAGTAAAATGCACTATTAAACTTCTAGGATAAGGCAAACGGAGACCCGATTAGATCATTTTATATAATGGTTAATTTATCAATTCAGCGAAATTCTATCACATTTGTTCAATTTACGTCGCTCCTATTTCAGATAGCGACTTGTGCTAAGCGTCATCTCAAAGCGCAAGAAATGGCGAGTAAAATGCACTATTAAACTTCTAGGATAAGGCAAACAGAAACCCGATTAGATCATTTTATATTACGGTTAATATAAGAATTCAGCGTAATTCTGTGACATTTGTTCAACTTACGTAGCTCCTATTTCGGATAGCGTGCTGGGCTAGGCGGCAACTTAAAGCGCGTGGAATGGCGAGTAAAATGCACTATTAAACTTCTATGATAGGGCAATCAGAGACCCGATTAGATCATTTTATATTTTGGTTAATATAAGAATTCAGCGAAATTCTATCACATTTGTTCAATTTACGTCGCTCCTATTTCAGATAGCGTATTGGGCTAAGCGGCATCTTAAAGCGCGCGGAATGGCGAGTAAAATGCACTATTAAACATCTAGGGTAGGGCAAACAGAGACTCGATTAGATCATTTTATATTATGGTTAATTTATCAATTCAGCGAAATTCTATCACATTTGTTCAATTTACGTCGCTCCTATTTCAGATAGCTTATTGGGCTAAGCGGCATCGCAAAGCGCATGGATTGACGAGTAAAATGCACTATTAAACTTCTAGGATAAGGCAAACAGAGACTCGATTAGATCATTTTATATTACGGTTAATATAAGAATTCAGCGTAATTCTGTGACATTTGTTCAACTTACGTAGCTCCTATTTCAGATAGCGTACTGGGCTAGGCGGCAACTTAAAGCGCGTGGAATGGCGAGTAAAATGCACTATTAAGCTTCTATGATAGGGCAATCAGAGACCCGCTTAGATCATTTTATATTTTGGTTAATATAAGAATTCAGCGAAATTCTATCACATTTGTTTAATTTACGTCGCTCCTATTTCTGATAGCGTATTGGGCTAAGCGGCATCTCAAAGTGCATGAAATGGGGAGTAAAATGCACCATTAAACTTCTAGGGTAGGGCAATCAGAGACCCGATTAGATCATTTTATATTTTGGTTAATATAAGAATTCAGCGAAATTCTATCACATTTGTTCAATTTACGTCGCTCCTATTTCAGATAGCGTATTGGGCTAAGCGGCATCTCAAAGCGGATGAAATGGCGTGTAAAATGCACTATTAAGCTTCTACGCTAGGGCGAAGAGAGACCCGATTAGATCATTTAACATTATGGTTAATAAAAGAATTCAGCGAAATTCTATCACGTTTGTTCAATTTACGTCGCTACTATTTCAGATAGCTTATTGGGCTAAGCGGCATCTCAAAGCGCATTGAATGACGAGTGAAATGCACTATTGAACATCTAGGATAAGGCAAACAGAGACCCGATCAGATCATTTTATATTACGGTTAATATAAGAATTCAGCGTAATTCTATCACATTTGTTCAATTTACGTCGCTGATATTTCAGATAGCGTATTGGGCTAAGCGGCATCTCAAAGCGCAAGAAATGGCGAGTAAAATGCACTATTAAACTTCTAGTATAAGGCAAACAGAAACCCGATTAGATCATTTTATATTACGGTTAATATAAGAATTCAGCGTAATTCTGTGACATTTGTTCAACTTACGTAGCTCCTATTTCGGACAGCGTGCTGGGCTAGGCGGCAACTTAAAGCGCGTGGAATGGCGAGGAAAATGCACTATTGAACCTCTAGGATAAGGCAAACAGAGACCCGATCAGATCATTTTATATTACGGTTAATATAAGAATTCAGCGTAATTCTATCACATTTGTTCAATTTACGTCGCTGATATTTCGGATAGCGTATTGGGCTAAGCGGCATCTCAAAGCGCAAGAAATGGCGAGTAAAATGCACTATTAAACTTCTAGGGTAGGGCAAACAGAGACCCGATAAGATCATTTTATATTATGGTTAATTTAAGAATTCAGCGAAACTCTATCACATTTGTTCAATTTATGTCGCTCCTATTTCAGATAGCGTATTGGGCTAAGCGGCATCTCAATGCGCATGAAATGGCGAGTAAAATGCACTATTAAACTTCTAGGATAAGGCAAACGGAGACCAGATTAGATCATTTTATATTACGGTTAATATAAGAATTCAGCGTAATTCTATCACATTTGTTCAACTTACGTCGCTCCAATTTCAGATAGCATACTGTGCTAGGCGGCATCTTAAAGCGCGTGGAATGGCGAGTAAAATGCACTATTAAACTTCTATGATAGGGCTATCAGAGACCCGATTAGATCATTTTATATTTTGGTTAATATAAGAATTCAGCGAAATTCTGTCACATTCGTTCAATTTACGTCGCTCCTATTTCAGATAGCGTATTGGGCTAAGCGGCATCTCAAAGCGCATGAAATGGCGAGTAAAATGCACTATTAAACTTCTAGGGTTGGGCGAACAAAGACCCGATTAGATCATTTTACATTAAGGTTAATATAAGAATTCAGGCAAATTCTATCACATTTGTTCAATTTACGTCGCTCCTATTTCAGATAGCGTATTGGGCTAAGCGCCATCTCAAAGCGCATGAAATGGCGAGTAAAATGCACTATTAAACTTCTAGGGTAGGGCAAACAGAGACCCGATTAGATCATTTTATATTATGGTTAATTTAAGAATTCAGCCAAATTCTATCACATTCGTTCAATTTACGTCGCTCCTATTTCAGATAGCGTACTGCGCTAGGCGGAATCTTAAAGCGCGTGGATTGGCGAGTAAAATGCACTATTAAACTTCTAGGGTAAGGCAATCAGAGACCCGCTTAGATCATTTTATATTTTGGTTAATATAAGAATTCAGCGAAATTCTATCACATTTGTTTAATTTACGTCGCTCCTATTTCAGATAGCGTGTTGGGCTAGGCGGCATCGCAAAGCGCATGATTTGACGAGTAAAATGCACTATTAAACTTCTAGGATAAGGCAAACAGAGACCCGATTAGATCATTTTATATTACGGTTAATATAAGAATTCAGCGTAATTCTGTGACATTTGTTCAACTTACGTAGCTCCTATTTCAGATAGCGTACTGGGCTAGGCGGCAACTTAAAGCTCGTGGAATGGCGAGTAAAATGCACTATTAAGCTTCTAGGGTAGGGCAAACAGAGACCCGATTAGATCATTTTATATTATGGTTAATTTATTAATTCAGCGAAATTCTATCACATTTGTTCAATTTACGTCGCTCCTATTTCTGATAGCTTATTGGGCTAAGCGGCATCGCAAAGCGCATGAATTGACGAGTAAAATGCACTATTAATCTTCTAGGATAAGGCAAACAGAGACCCGATTAGATCATTTTATATTACGGTTAATATAAGAATTCAGCGTAATTCTGTGACATTTGTTCAACTTACGTAGCTCCTATTTCAGATAGCGTACTGGGCTAGGCGGCAACTTAAAGCTCGTGGAATGGCGAGTAAAATGCACTATTAAGCTTCTATGATAGGGCAATCAGAGACCCGCTTAGATCATTTTATATTTTGGTTAATATAAGAATTCAGCGAAATTCTATCACATTTGTTTAATTTACGTCGCTCCTATTTCAGATAGCGTATTGGGCTAAGCGGCATCTCAAAGTGCATGAAATGGGGAGTAAAATGCACTATTAAACTTCTAGGGTAGGGCAATCAGAGACCCGATTAGATCATTTTATATTATGGTTAATTTAAGAATTCAGCCAAATTCTATCACATTCGTTCAATTTACGTCGCTCCTATTTCAGATAGCGTACTGCGCTAGGCGGAATCTTAAAGCGCGTGGATTGGCGAGTAAAATGCACTATTAAACTTCTAGGGTAAGGCAATCAGAGACCCGCTTAGATCATTTTATATTTTGGTTAATATAAGAATTCAGCGAAATTCTATCACATTTGTTTAATTTACGTCGCTCCTATTTCAGATAGCGTGTTGGGCTAGGCGGCATCGCAAAGCGCATGATTTGACGAGTAAAATGCACTATTAAACTTCTAGGATAAGGCAAACAGAGACCCGATTAGATCATTTTATATTACGGTTAATATAAGAATTCAGCGTAATTCTGTGACATTTGTTCAACTTACGTAGCTCCTATTTCAGATAGCGTACTGGGCTAGGCGGCAACTTAAAGCTCGTGGAATGGCGAGTAAAATGCACTATTAAGCTTCTAGGGTAGGGCAAACAGAGACTCGATTAGATCATTTTATATTATGGTTAATTTATTAATTCAGCGAAATTCTATCACATTTGTTCAATTTACGTCGCTCCTATTTCAGATAGCGTATTGGGCTAAGCGGCATCTCAAAGTGCATGAAATGGGGAGTAAAATGCACTATTAAACTTCTAGGGTAGGGCAATCAGAGACCCGATTAGATCATTTTATATTTTGGTTAATATAAGAATTCAGCGAAATTCTATCACATTTGTTCAATTTACGTCGCTCCTATTTCAGATAGCGTATTGGGCTAAGCGGCATCTCAAAGCGCATGAAATGGCGTGTAAAATGCACTATTAAGCTTCTACGCTAGGGCGAAGAGAGACCCGATTAGATCATTTAACATTATGGTTAATAAAAGAATTCAGCGAAATTCTATCACGTTTGTTCAATTTACGTCGCTACTATTTCAGATAGCGTATTGGGCTAAGCGGCATTTCAAAGCGCATGAAATGGCGACTAAAATGCACTGTTAAACTTCTAGGGTAGGGCAAACAGAGACCCGATTAGATCATTTCATATTATGGTTTATTTAAGAATTCAGAAAAATTCTATCACATTTGTTCAATTTACGTCGCTCCTATTTCAGATAGCTTATTGGGCTAAGCGGCATCTCAAAGCGCATTGAATGACGAGTGAAATGCACTATTGAACATCTAGGATAAGGCAAACAGAGACCCGATCAGATCATTTTATATTACGGTTAATATAAGAATTCAGCGTAATTCTATCACATTTGTTCAATTTACGTCGCTGATATTTCAGATAGCGTATTGGGCTAAGCGGCATCTCAAAGCGCAAGAAATGGCGAGTAAAATGCACTATTAAACTTCTAGGGTAGGGCAAACAGAGACCCGATTAGATCATTTTATATTACGGTTAATATAAGAATTCAGCGTAATTCTATCACATTTGTTCAACTTACGTCGCTCCTATTTCAGATAGCATACTGGGCTAGGCGGCATCTTAAAGCGCGTGGAATGGCGAGTAAAATGCACTATTAAGCTTCTACGCTAGGGCGAAGAGAGACCCGATTAGATCATTTAACATTATGGTTAATAAAAGAATTCAGCGAAATTCTATCACGTTTGTTCAATTTACGTCGCTACTATTTCAGATAGCGTATTGGGCTAAGCGGCATCTCAAAGCGCATGAAATGGCAACTAAAATGCACTGTTAAACTTCTAGGGTAGGGCAAACAGAGACCCGATTATATCATTTCATATTATGGTTTATTTAAGAATTCAGAAAAATTCTATCACATTTGTTCAATTTACGTCGCTCCTATTTCAGATAGCTTATTGGGCTAAGCGGCATCTCAAAGCGCATTGAATGACGAGTGAAATGCACTATTGAACATCTAGGATAAGGCAAACAGAGACCCGATCAGATCATTTTATATTACGGTTAATATAAGAATTCAGCGTAATTCTATCACATTTGTTCAATTTACGTCGCTGATATTTCAGATAGCGTATTGGGCTAAGCGGCATCTCAAAGCCTAAGAAATGGCGAGTAAACTGCACTATTAAACTTCTAGGGTAGGGCAAACAGAGACCCGATAAGATCATTTTATATTATGGTTAATTTAAGAATTCAGCGAAACTCTATCACATTTGTTCAATTTATGTCGCTCCTATTTCAGATAGCGTATTGGGCTAAGCGGCATCTCAAAGCGGATTGAATGACGAGTGAAATGCACTATTGAACTTCTAGGATAAGGCAAACAGAGACCCGATCAGATCATTTTATATTACGGTTAATATAAGAATTCAGCGTAATTCTATCACATTTGTTCAATTTACGTCGCTGATATTTCAGATAGCGTATTGGGCTAAGCGGCATCTCAAAGCGCAAGAAATGGCGAGTAAAATGCACTATTAAACTTCTAGGGTAGGGCAAACAGAGACCCGATAAGATCATTTTATATTATGGTTAATTTATGAATTCAGCGAAACTCTATCACATTTGTTCAATTTACGTCGCTCCTATTTCAGATAGTGTACTGGGCTAAGCGGCATCGCAAAGCGCATGAATTGACGAGTAAAATGCACCATTAAACTTCTAGGATAAGGCAAACAGAGACCCGATTAGATCATTTTATATTACGGTTAATATAAGAATTCAGCGTAATTCTGTGACATTTGTTCAACTTACGTAGCTCCTATTTCAGATGGCGTACTGGGCTAGGCGGCAACTTAAAGCGCGTGGAACGGTGAGTAAAATGCACTATTAAACTTCTAGGGTAGGGCAATCAGAGACCCGATTAGATCATTTTATATTATGGTTAATATAAGAATTCAGCGAAGTTCTATCACATTTGTTTAATTTACGTCGCTCCTATTTCAGTTAGCGTATTGGGCTAAGCGGCATCTCAAAGCGCATGAAATGGCGAGTAAAATGCACTATTAAACTTCTAGGGTAGGGCAATCAGAGACCCGATTAGATCATTTTATATTTTGGTTAATATAAGAATTCAGCGAAATTCTATCACATTTGTTCAATTTACGTCGCTCCTATTTAAGATAGCGTATTGGGCTAAGCGGCATCTCAAAGCGCATGAAATGACGAATAAAATGCACTATTAAGCTTCTACGCTAGGGCGAACAGAGACCCGATTAGATCATTTAACATTATGGTAAATAAAAGAATTCAGCGAAATTCTATCACATTTGTTCAATTTACGTCGCTCCTATTTCAGATAGCGTACTGGGCTAGGCGGCATCTCAAAGCACATGAAATGACGAGTAAAATGCTCTATTAAACTTCTAGGGTAGGCAAACAGAGACCCGATTAGGTCATTTCATATTATGGTTAATTTAAGAATTCAGCGAAATTCTATCACATTTGTTCAAGTTACATCGCTCCTATTTCAGAAAGCTTATTGGGATAAGCGGCATCTCAAAGCGCATGAAATGGCGAGTAGAATGCACTATTAAACTTCTAGGATAAGGCAAACAGAGACCCGATTAGATCATTTTATATTACGGTTAATATAAGAATTCAGCGTAATTCTGTGACATTTGTTCAACTTACGTAGCTCCTATTTCAGATAGCGTACTGGGCTAGGCGGCAACTTAAAGCTCGTGGAATGGCGAGTAAAATGCACTATTAAGCTTCTAGGGTAGGGCAAACAGAGACTCGATTAGATCATTTTATATTATGTTTAATTTATTAATTCAGCGAAATTCTATCACATTTGTTCAATTTACGTCGCTCCTATTTCTGATAGCTTATTGGGCTAAGCGGCATCGCAAAGCGCATGAATTGACGAGTAAAATGCACTATTAATCTTCTAGGATAAGGCAAACAGAGACCCGATTAGATCATTTTATATTACGGTTAATATAAGAATTCAGCGTAATTCTGTGACATTTGTTCAACTTACGTAGCTCCTATTTCAGATAGCGTACTGGGCTAGGCGGCAACTTAAAGCTCGTGGAATGGCGAGTAAAATGCACTATTAAGCTTCTATGATAGGGCAATCAGAGACCCGCTTAGATCATTTTATATTTTGGTTAATATAAGAATTCAGCGAAATTCTATCACATTTGTTTAATTTACGTCGCTCCTATTTCAGATAGCGTATTGGGCTAAGCGGCATCTCAAAGTGCATGAAATGGGGAGTAAAATGCACTATTAAACTTCTAGGGTAGGGCAATCAGAGACCCGCTTAGATCATTTTATATTTTGGTTAATATAAGAATTCAGCGAAATTCTATCACATTTGTTCAACTTACGTCGCTCCTATTTCAGATAGCGTATTGGGCTAAGCGGCATCTCAAAGTGCATGAAATGGGGAGTAAAATGCACTATTAAACTTCTAGGGTAGGGCAATCAGAGACCCGATTAGATCATTTTATATTTTGGTTAATATAAGAATTCAGCGAAATTCTATCACATTTGTTCAATTTACGTCGCTCCTATTTCAGATAGCGTATTGGGCTAAGCGGCATCTCAAAGCGCATGAAATGGCGTGTAAAATGCACTATTAAGCTTCTACGCTAGGGCGAAGAGAGACCCGATTAGATCATTTAACATTATGGTTAATAAAAGAATTCAGCGAAATTCTATCACGTTTGTTCAATTTACGTCGCTACTATTTCAGATAGCGTATTGGGCTAAGCGGCATCTCAAAGCGCATGAAATGGCAACTAAAATGCACTGTTAAACTTCTAGGGTAGGGCAAACAGAGACCCGATTAGATCATTTCATATTATGGTTTATTTAAGAATTCAGAAAAATTCTATCACATTTGTTCAATTTACGTCGCTCCTATTTCAGATAGCTTATTGGGCTAAGCGGCATCGCAAAGCGCATGAATTGACGAGTAAAATGCAGTATTAAACTTCTAGGATAAGGCAAACAGAGACCCGATTAGATCATTTTATATTACGGTTAATATAAGAATTCAGCGTAATTCTGTGACATTTGTTCAACTTACGTAGCTCCTATTTCAGATGGCGTACTGGTCTAGGCGGCAACTTAAAGCGCGTGGAACGGTGAGTAAAATGCACTATTAAACTTCTAGGGTAGGGCAATCAGAGACCCGATTAGATCATTTTATATTATGGTTAATATAAGAATTCAGCGAAGTTCTATCACATTTGTTTAATTTACGTCGCTCCTATTTCAGTTAGCGTATTGGGCTAAGCGGCATCTCAAAGCGCATGAAATGGCGAGTAAAATGCACTATTAAACTTCTAGGGTAGGGCAATCAGAGACCCGATTAGATCATTTTATATTTTGGTTAATATAAGAATTCAGCGAAATTCTATCACATTTGTTCAATTTACGTCGCTCCTATTTCAGATAGCGTATTGGGCTAAGAGGCATCTCAAAGCGCATGAAATGGCGAGTAAAATGCACTATTAAACTTCTAGGATAAGGCAAACAGAGACCCGATTAGATCATTTTATATTACGGTTAATATAAGAAATCAGCGTAATTCTGTCACATTCGTTCAACTTACGTAGCTCCTATTTCAGATAGCGTACTGGGCTAGGCGGCATCTGAAAGCGCGTGGAATGGCGAGTAAAATGCACTATTAAACTTCTATGATAGGGCAATCAGAGACCCGATTAGATCATTTTATATTTTGGTTAATATAAGAATTCAGCGAAATTCTATCACATTTGTTCAATATACGTCGCTCCAATTTCAGATAGCTTATTGGGCTAAGCGGCATCGCAAAGCGCATGAAATGACGAGTGAAATGCACTATTAAACTTCTTGGGTAGGGCGAACAAAGACCCGATTAGATCTTTTTACATTAAGGTTAATATAAGAATTCAGCGAAATTCTATCACATTTGTTCAATTTACATCGCTCCTATTTCAGATAGCGACTTGTGCTAAGTGGCATCTCAAAGCGCAAGAAATGGCGAGTAAAATGCACTATTAAACTTCTAGGGTAGGGCAAACAGAGACCCCATTAGATCATTTTATATTATGGTTAATTTAAGAATTCAGCGAAATTCTATCACATTTGTTCAATTTACGTCACTCCTATTTCAGATAGCGTATTGGGCTAAGCGGCATCTCAAAGCGCATGAAATGGCGAGTAAAATGCACTGTTAAACTTCTAGGGTATGGCAAAGAGAGACCCGATTAGATCATTTTATATTTTGGTTAATATAAGAATTCAGCGAAATTCTATCACATTTGTTCAATTTACGTCGTTCCTATTTCAGATAGCGTATTGGGCTAAGCGGCATCTCAAAGCGCATGAAATGGCGAGTAAAATGCACTATTAAACTTCTAGGGTAGGGCAATCAGAGACCCGATTAGATCATTTTATATTTTGGTTAATATAAGAATTCAGCGAAATTCTATCTCATTTGTTCAATTTACGTCGCTCCTATTTCAGATAGCGTATTGGGCTAAGCGGCATCTCAAAGCGCATGAAATGGCGAGTAAAATGCACTATTAAACTTCTAGGATAAGGCAAACGGAGACCCGATTAGATCATTTTATATTTTGGTTAATAAATGAATTCATCGAAATTCTATCACATTTGTTCAATTTACATCGCTCCTATTTCAGATAGCGTACTCGGCTAAGCGGCATCTCAAAGCGCATGAAATGGCGAGTAAAATGCACGATTAAACTTCTAGGATAAGGCAAACGGAGACCCGATTAGATCATTTTATATTACGGTTAATATAAGAAATCAGCGTAATTCTGTCACATTCGTTCAACTTACGTAGCTCCTATTTCAGATAGCGTACTGGGCTAGGCGGCATCTTAAAGCGCGTGGAATGGCGAGTAAAATGCACTATCAAACTTCTATGATAGGGCAATCAGAGACCCGATTAGATCATTTTATATTTTGGTTAATATAAGAATTCAGCAAAATTCTATCACATTTGTTCAATATACGTCGCTCCAATTTCAGATAGCTTATTGGGGTAAGCGGCATCGAAAAGCGCATGAAATGACGAGTGAAATGCACTATTAAACTTCTTGGGTAGGGCGAACAAAGACCCGATTAGATCATTTTACATTAAGGTTAATATAAGAATTCAGCGAAATTCTATCACATTTGTTCAATTTACATCGCTCCTATTTCAGATAGTGTACTGGGCTAGGCGGCATCTTAAAGCGCGTGGAAGGGCGAGTAAAATGCACTACTAAACTTCTATGGTAGGGCAATCAGAGTCCCGTTTAGATCATTTTATGTATTGTTTAATATAAGATATCAGGGAAATTCTATCACATTTGTTCAACTTACGTCGCTCCTATTTCAGATAGCGTACTCGGATAGGCGGCATCTTAAAGCGCGTGGAAAGGCGAGTAAAATGCACTATTAAACTTCGAGGGTAATGCAAACAGAGACCCGATTAGATCATTTTATATTACGGTTAATATAAGATTTCAGGGAAATTCTATCACATTTGTTCAATTTACGTCGCTCCTATTTAAGATAGCGTATTGGGCTAAGCGGCATCTCAAAGCGCATGAAATGACGAATAAAATGCACTATTAAGCTTCTACGCTAGGGCGAACAGAGACCCGATTAGATCATTTAACATTATGGTAAATAAAAGAATTCAGCGAAATTCTATCACATTTGTTCAATTTACGTCGCTCCTATTTCAGATAGCGTACTGGGCTAGGCGGCATCTCAAAGCACATGAAATGACGAGTAAAATGCTCTATTAAACTTCTAGGGTAGGCAAACAGAGACCCGATTAGGTCATTTCGTATTATGGTTAATTTAAGAATTCAGCGAAATTCTATCACATTTGTTCAAGTTACATCGCTCCTATTTCAGAAAGCTTATTGGGATAAGCGGCATCTCAAAGCGCATGAAATGGCGAGTAGAATGCACTATTAAACTTCTAGGATAAGGCAAACAGAGACCCGATTAGATCATTTTATATTACGGTTAATATAAGAATTCAGCGTAATTCTGTCACATTTGTTCAAGTTACGTAGCTCCTATTTCAAATAGCGTACTGGGCTAGGCGGCAACTTAAACCGCGTGGAATGGCGAGTAAAATGCACTATTAAACTTCTATGATAGGGCAATCAGAGACCCGATTAGTTCATTTTGTATTTTGGTTAATATAAGAACCCAGCGAAATTCTATCACATTTGTTCAATTTACGTCGCTCCTATTTCAGATAGCGTATTGGGCTAAGCGGCATCTCAAAGCGCACGAAAGGGCGAGTAAAATGCACTATTAAACTTTTAGGGTGGGGCAATCAGAGACCCGATAAGATCATTTTATATTACGGTTAATATAAGAATTCAGCGAAGTTCTATCACATTTCTTCAATTTACGTCGCTCCTATTTCAGATAGCCTATTGGGCTAAGCGGCAACTCAAAGCGCATGAAATGACGAGTGAAATGCACTATTAAACTTCTAGGGTAGGGCGAACAAAGACCCGATTAAATCATTTTACATTCAGGTTAAAATAAGAATTCAGCGAAATTCTATCACATTTGTTCAATTTACGTCGCTCCTATTTCAGATAGCGTATTGGGCTAAGCTGCATCTCAAAGCGCAAGAAATGGCTCGTACAATGCACTATTCAACTTCTAGGGTAGGGCAAACAGAGACCGGACTAGATCATTTTATATTTTGGTTAATATAAGAATTCAGCGAAATTCTATCACATTTGTTCAATTTACGTCGCTCCTATTTCAGATAGCGTATTGGGCTAAGAGGCATCTCAAAGCGCATGAAATGGCGAGTAAAATGCACTATTAAACTTCTAGGATAAGGCAAACAGAGACCCGATTAGATCATTTTACATTACGGTTAATATAAGAAATCAGCGTAATTCTGTCACATTCGTTCAACGTACGTAGCTCCTACTTCAGATAGCGTACTGGGCTAGGCGGCATCTTAATGCGCGTGGAATGGCGAGTAAAATGCACTATTAAACTTCTATGATAGGGCAATCAGAGACCCGATTAGATCATTTTATATTTTGGTTAATATAAGAATTCAGCGAAATTCTATCACATTTGTTCAACTTACGTCGCTCCTATTTCAGATAGCGTATTGGGCTAAGCGGCATCTCAAAGCGCATGAAATGGCGAGTAAAATGCACTATTAAACTTCTAGGGTAGGGCAATCAGAGACCCGATTAGATCATTTTTATATTTTGGTTAATATAAGAATTCAGCGAAGTTCTATCACATTTGTTTAATTTACGTCGCTACTATTTCAGATAGCGTATTGGGCTAAGCGGCATCTCAAAGCGCATGAAATGACGAGAGAAATGCACAATTAAACTTCTAGGGTAGGGCAATCAGAGACCCGATTAGATCATTTTATATTTTCTTTAATATAAGATTTCAGGGAAATTCTATCACATTTGTTCAATTTACGTCGCTCCTATTTCAGATAGCTATTGGGCTAAGCGGCATCTCAAAGCGCATGAAATGACGAGAGAAATGTACTATTAAACTTCTAGGGTAGGGCGAACAGAGACCCGATTACATCATTTTATATTATGGTTAATTTAAGAATTCCGCAAAATTCTATCACATTTGTTCAATTTACATCGCTGCTATTTCAGATAGCGTATTGGGCTAAGCGGCATCTCAAAGCGCATGGAATGACGAGTAAAATGCACTAATAAACTTCTAGGATAAGGCAAACGGAGATCCGATTAGACCATTTTATATTACGGTTAATATAAGAATTCAGCGTAATTCTATCACATTTGTTCAACTTACGTCGCTCCTGTTTCAGATAGCGTACTGGGCCAGGCGGCATCTCAAAGCGCGTGGAATGGCGAGTAAAATGCACTCTTAAACATCTATGATAGGGCAATCAGAGACCCGATTAGATCATTTTATATTTTGGTTAATATAAGAATTCAGCGAAATTCTATCACATTTGTTCAATTTACGTCGCTCCTATTTCGGATAGCGTATTGGGCTAAGCTGCATCTCAAAGCGCAAGAAATGGCTCGTAAAATGCACTATTAAACTTCTAGGGTAGGGCAATCAGAGACCAGATTAGATCATTTTATATTATGGTTAATTTAAGAATTCAGCAAAATTCTATCACATTTGTTCAATTTACGTCGTTCCTATTTCAGATAGCATACTGGGCTAGGCGGCATCTTAAAGCACGTGGAATGGCGAGTAAAATGCACTATTAAACTTCTATGATAGGGCAAACAGAGACCCGATTAGATCATTTTATATTACGGTTAATATAAGAATGCAGCGTAATTCTATCACATTTGTTCAACATGCGTCGCTCCTATTTCAGATAGTGTACTGGGCTAGGCGGCATCTTAAAGCGCGTGGAAGGGCGAGTAAAATGCACTACTAAACTTCTATGGTAAGGCAATCAGAGTCCCGTTTAGATCATTTTATGTATTGTTTAATATAAGATTTCAGGGAAATTCTATCACATTTGTTCAATTTACGTCGCTCGTATTTCAGATAGCGTATTGGGCTAAGCGGCATCTCAAAGCGTATGAAATGACGAGAGAAATGCACTATTAAACTTCTTGGGTAGGGCGAACAGAGACCCGATTAGGTCATTTCATATTATGGTTAATTACAGAATTCAGCGATATTCTATCACATTTGTTCCATTTACATCGCTCCTATTTCAAATAGCGTATTGGGCTAAGCGGCATCTCAATGCGCATGAAATGGCGAGTAAAATGCACTATTAAACTTCTAGGATAAGGCAAACGGAGACCCGATTAGACCATTTTATATTACGGTTAATATAAGAATTCAGCGTTATTCTATCACATTTGTTCAACTGACGTCGCTCCTATTTCAGATAGCGTACTCTGATAGGCGGCATCCTAAAGCGCGTGGAATGGCGAGTAAAATGCACTATTAAACTTCTAGGGTAATGCAAACAGAGACCCGATTAGATCAATTTATATTACGGTTAATATAAGATTTCAGGGAAATTCTATCACATTTGTTCAATTTACGTCGCTCCTATTTCAGATAGCTATTGGGCTAAGCGGCATCTCAAAGCGCATGAAATGACGAGAGAAATGCACTATTAAACTTCTTGGGTACGGCGAACAGAGACCCGATTACATCATTTTATATTATGGTTAATACAAGAATTCAGCGATATTCTATCGCGTTAGTTCAATTTGCGTCGCTCCTATTTCAGATAGCGTATGGGGCTAAGCGGCATCTCAAAGCGCATGAAATGACGAATAAACTGCACTATTAAGCTTCTACGCTAGGGCGAACAGAGACCCGATTAGATCATTTAACATTATGGTAAATAAAAGAATTCAGCGAAATTCTATCACATTTGTTCAATTTACGTCGCTCCTATTTCAGATAGCGTATTGGGCTAAGCGGCATCTCAAAGCGCACGAAAGGGCGAGTAAAATGCACTATTGAACTTCTAGGGTGGGGCAATCAGAGACCCGATAAGATCATTTTATATTTTGGTTAATATAAGAATTCAGCGAAATTCTATCACATTTGTTCAATTTACGTCGCTCCTATTTCAGATAGCGTATTGGGCTGAGCGGCATCTCAAAGCGCATGAAATGGCGAGTAAATGCACTATTAAGCTTCTAGGGTAAGGCAAACAGAGACCCGATTAGATCATTTTATATTACGGTTAATATAAGAATTCAGCAAAATTCTATCACATTTGTTCAATTTACGTCGCCCCTATTTCAGATAGCGTATTGGGCTAAGCGGCATCTCAAAGCGCATGGAATGGCGAGTGAAATGCACTATTAAACTTATAGGGTAGGGCGAACAGAGACCCGAATAGATCATTTTATATTACGGTT